>JANIJI010000017.1:12802500-13117500 GCA_024500535.1 Leptonema lineaticorne
ATATATATATATATATATATATATATATATATATATATACATATACATATATATATATATATATATATATATATATATATATATATATATATATATATATATATATATATATATATATATATATATATATATATATATATATATATATATATGATACGAAGATAGGAAGAATATGTATTGTCCTCACACATTCTGACAAAAATAAAATTAACGAAAAATAAATGGTAAATTAAAAAAATTGGAATTTATTAAACCATTATAAAATGAACAATAAATGCGATATAATTATGAGAAATTGTTTTTAAATGTGCTTTATATAAAATAAAAAAAAATGTTACTTTAAATAATTGAGTATTCTTTGTAGTATGCTTATCGAAATACAGTAAGCTATCAGAATATTAATATACGAAAAAGTCTATAATCCGAGTCATAAAAATTATTTGGATATAGTTTTACATACAAAAATAAAATAGAACATAATTTTGGAAAAGAATGGTTATGAGGATTCATATAATTTTTGTGATATAGTAATTATCAGTTTTTCAATATTTTCCGAGAAAATAGTGGTTGCTTTCTTTTAAGTAAGTATTTATCATGCATATAAGATTTGGATGAAAATTAAAAGTATTGTACTAAACTAGATTGTTTGAAATAGGATTTGGTTGTAAAATCTTATTATTCATTCTTCGAAATTTTTAATCTAAATAACTTGGGACAACTGAACATATTCAATTTTTAAATTAAATTCAAAAACTTCAAACGTGATAAAATATGAAATATGATTGATATAATTTCTTATTATATAGAAAAATTATATAAAAAATAATTATCTGTAACCGATAACTTCATATAATCTGTATTATATATATTGTTTTAAGACTTCCAAACCCATTATAAAATAAAATCAACAATTATTTTGAGATATGAAAAACAAAATCACAGAATCTCAATAATGATACTAAAGAAAACTATAATTTAAATATTATTCATAAAATGATAAATAAATATAAATGCACACAGAGGAACAAAATTATTAAAAATGATTGCACAACATTTTAAATCTAATGATTTCATCTTTTATAATTCTTACAGAAAAGTCGAACAATATAAATATATAATACTAAAGTAGATAGATGAATTACTAATTTATTGCTAAAGGACTAAAAATTCGAAGCGATGAAACAAAAATATAAATTGAAACAATACTATTATATTTCAAATGCATAACACATTGAGAATAAATGATTGTTAAGAGGAAATACAAATCATATTATTTCAGTCTATGATTAAATACAATATTAAGTCTTTAATTCAAAACCAATATTAAAAATTTGTATAAGTTTAAAAGAAAAAAAATTCGATGTTTAAGAAATAATGGAAAAGAGAACATTTATACACGAATCGTAGAATATCATATAAATAAATTGAATAATTGTATGAAGTTATTAATTTCTTAAAAAATATAAATATTATTTATTTTGAATAAAAGTATATTAATTAAGATGTATTAAATGCTGATTGCTTAATAAAACAAAATAATCTATAAATATTATAGGTAAAAATATGTATATAAATTAATATTTAACCTATTTTATGAAACAAATTATTTCATTAATTAAATGTAACTTTAAATGTTCTTAAATATATTAAAGAAAAATAGTTGTATATCATTGAATAAAAATAAATTATTAGACATAAATACTGCATATTTGGATATTCCTTTATAAATATTCGTTCAGATTATTTATAAATACTTAGAAAAATAATCCAGCATGGAGATTAAACACAACAGTTTTGAAAAAAAAAATTAAAACAATATTTCCTAAACTTAAACAAATCAAAGGAACTAAAGATAGAAAGAAGAACACAGGAATTGATTGATAATGTTCTATATATAGATTTTGAACAAAATCGTAGTATAAAGTACACATGCATATAAAAATATCGTTTCTTTTATTAAGATTTTATACTTTTGTCTTGATAAAGTCGCTAAAGAACGCTTTAAAAGATGATCGTCAGAAAAATATTATCTCTTCTTCTTTTTGATTTGACTGTCCGGTGTCTTCTATTTTTTGCTCTGACTTCTGATTACTGCTTTGACATGGATCGTTTGGTTGTCCATTATTTTGAGTAAAATTCTGAGAACTAACAGGAGATTCAGGGCTTCTCACACGGAAGCGTTCAGGTAATTTTGGATAAGTATTTGTTCTACAAAGAAACGAAATAATATATATATATATATATATATATATATATATATATATATGTATTATATGTGTGTGTGTAGCATAACTTAAGTGACATACCGTGTAGCTTTATTGTTAGTATTCTGTGGTGAAGTTGGAGGTAAGTTAGCTCCAAACCCCATCATAGCTGGCGAACTACCTGTTCTACTGTGTGATGTAACTGGTGATGGCTAAAATCATAATTGTAATATATATATATATATATATATATATATATATATATATATATAATATGATGAATTACGAAAATTAGTCAATTACATCGTTATCAATTAGTCTTTGATAGCCTTGAGTAACCATATTACTACTTCCACTATATCTTCGATCATTTGTAGTTTGGATTGTTGATGCTGCACCTTGACTTAATCTTAATGGTAACAATTGATTTCCATGTACTACAGAATGGCTAATGTTTGCATGAGAAGTACTTCCAGCACTATTTAGATTGCTTGTATTAGGTATGGAACCCCTAGATGCCAATTTTAAAGGTAATTGTTGTTTTATGGGAAGATTTTGTGCCGTAACAATCTTCTGTTGGTTTTGAGCACTTATTAAATTTATAGGTAATTGTTGTTTTCCAGATGTAACATTTGGTTGATCTATATAAAAAAAATAATAGAAATTATGTAATTTAAATGTTGTATAAAAAAACAATGTAATTTTTTTACTTTTCCATTTAACATCTTTTCTTTTATGAGTATCGGTAGGTGAGGATTCACTGAGTGGAGATGAAACAACGCTACCAGATGCAAATTGTTCGTCTTGTA
Organism: Leptonema lineaticorne; assembly: GCA_024500535.1. Classification (NCBI taxonomy): domain Eukaryota; kingdom Metazoa; phylum Arthropoda; class Insecta; order Trichoptera; family Hydropsychidae; genus Leptonema; species Leptonema lineaticorne. Next base: position 12,805,514 of record JANIJI010000017.1, read on the forward strand.
AACCACCTATAAATATATCTAAAATAATTGTTCCAGTATACTATACTATTCTTATGTGTATATATAAAATAAAAATGGTTTTATACCTTTATCAGCTGGATCTGTAGACAACCCTCTAGCTGATAGCGCCTCTAGTCTTCTGTATAATCTTTCTCTTTGTTGAGCTACATCACCTTGTTGTTCTTCTAATACTCGTTGTAAATGAGCAAGTTGTTCACCTTTCTCACTAAGTGCTCGAGCTTCTTGTTCACGCCACGCAGTCCAAGCTGCTTTTTCAGCAGATAATTTATCCTAGGAAAAAAAATAAAACAAAATGTGATTGGGTAGCCTAAACACACTATTTAGCATTATGTAATTACGATTGTTATATTTTAAATCAAATACAAATTCGTGTTTTTTTGTAAAATATGTGTTCCAAAAACTATTATATCAAATAATTATATAATTTATATAAGTATGTATATATATTATAATATTAATATTCGCAATGTAATTTTTATAACTAAATCTGTACCGATGTATTCAAAAACCATACATGCAATCGCCGTGAAAATTTAGGAAATTATAAGGTATATTCCCAGGAAGGTTTTTGATTTTTTTTAAATCAGAGTTGGAGTTCTAGGTGCTCCACAGCAAATATTCTAAATATGAGAAAAAAACATTTAATTAGTAATATGTTGTTAAAAGTTTTGCAGTTGTATTTTCTACTCCAAATATTGCTACATCCGTTTCTTTATTCACATATTTGTAAATATATTTTATAGCTTTCACTGAATTGCAGTATTCAACATTTATGTGTGTGTTATACGTTTTAGTAGTAATGGAGGATGTGGTACTACCCAACGTGTAACACAGCAATAAATGGGTATAGCTAGTATATAATAAAAATTAATATGTTTATAATAACCTAATACAAACTGTGAACTTATGTGCATATTTGCCCACAGGTCCACACTAGTAAAAAACGTAAGATTAAAATTACTTGTAGATTTCTAAGCTCTTCTAGTTGTTGATTATGCTTATACAGAGGTTTGTTTCCTTCGCCACTTTGTTTACACGCAGACAATTGAGCTTCCAAACTAATAAAAGGTAAAAAATATAGTTGAAAATTGTACAATTATATTAAAATGGTAACTTAAGTGCAATTTATTACCTATGTATTGTTGTTAATTGTTGCCATATAATACACATTAATGTATATACACAATGTAATAACCGAACAGCTGCAATTTGTTGCTCTCTTCCTAAATTTAACAAAGGTGGTAAGTCTTGAATGCCTTCAGGAGGTATAACTCCATGTGATGGTTGTGGTGGGTCAACGGGCAACATTGTAGGTGGCCAAATAAATTCTCCTTTTTGAAGACGTAAACGAAATTCCTCATCGAACATATCAGGAAACTGATTTACATTAGGTATCTGATTAGATTTGTTATCTGTAGTCTCAGTTACGTTCGAATCTCCATCAGTCTGGTCCTGCTTTTTGGCAGCATTTGCTAGAATTATAGAATAGAAAAATGAAAATAAATATATTATATAAAATAGGAAATAAAATCATTAAACCACCTTTGCCATGTTGATTGTCAAATCCGCCAAATGTCTCAGCTCTCCTTGGTAAAGTTGGTGATATATAGGCACAACTTTGTCTTTCACCAGCAGAACTTATACTTCTACTTAAATTTGTACCAGGTGCATACAATGAACTTGTCAATAAAGACACTTCCTGCATATAAGAAACAAAAATATAATAAATATATATATGAATGTGTTTTTATAATAATTAAAATAATTATAAACACGAACTTTTACAGCTTGACAAGCTTCACTCCACACAGAGTGAGTATCTGTATGTTCACCAACTAATCTAGAAAAATCAGGGTTTGGCATAGGATTAATACCTGTAGTAGCCAAAAGTTTCAATTGTAAGCCTAATTTTTCTTCCAGTAATAATGCGTATTCTACATCCTTCTCCCGTAGCAGTCCTTGAGATATAAAAATAAATTTTTAGTAAAAGAAATACATATATTTATTAAGGAGCGTTGTTTTAATATTATCTTGAAAATATGTGATATATATTTTTTTTAAATATTAACCATGCACAAAATTTTAATATTAAAAAAATACATTAATATATATCACAATTAATAAAAAAGAACTTAAATGTTAATACATAGTTTAAAAAAAACATATTAACATAAGATTAAAAAGTATTTTTACATAAAGAATTGTTGAACAATTACTTATTTATTTAAATAAATAATTTTATACTCTTCAACAGGGGTCGGCAATCTGCGGTCTGCCAAAACATTAATATAACTTTATGAAAAATGAACAAAGTTAGAGCGTGAACATGTCGAAATATAAATCTCTTTAGAAACGAATAATTAAATAAAACTAATTAAAATATTAAAAATTTTTCAGATTGTAAAATTTTGATTTGCTAAATGGTTGTAGAGATACCTTTTAGAAACATTTTTTAAAGGAATAGACTAATATAACAATAAGCGGGTATCGTGTAGTATGTACAAAATTGAACGAAGTTTCACGCGTACAATGTGCAATCGCGAAAGAAATATATCATCCTGGGTTAAAATAAAGCAAATTATAATTAGCTTATAGATAAAAACGAGTTCTTTACGATATATTAAAAATATTGGGTGTTAGTTGGTAGGTTTTGAGATATTTTTCGAAACCTCTAAAACGCCCTTTTTGTCAACACGTCATCCCCTACATTGAGGACTTTTAGAGGAAATCAATGGAATTACGTAAATTAACAATAGAATATTTTCAATGAAGAAATTTAGAAAAATATTTTGTCTTTGAACATCTCTTCGGTTTGAGTAATAGTTTTAAGCGAAAAACAGAAAACAATTCTGGGTAGTTTTTGGTAAATATGAGAGGAAGTTCCACCTTTGGAGAGCGTAATTTTTCATATTCATTTTTAATTTATTATTTAAAATGTGTTTTCAAAAAGAAATTTCGTGATATAAAAAAATTATCTGGAGTAATATCTATATATTACATGTAAATGGAATTGTATTTTCTTTTTTCCTTTCAAGAATTCTAAAAAATTTTTTCTAACATTATTGTTATTAGAGCATATGAATAAAAATATTTTTTTTATTTTTAATAATATTTATACTCGTATGTAATATAAAAACACTATTTAAGTTACATTTGAATGTGTGACCCGCATAAAAAATATTTTAAAAATGGCCCACCGTTGAAAAAGATTACCGATCCCTGTTCTTCAACTAAAATAGTAATAGACTGTTGAAATTCATTTTTATTATAACAAAAACATAGACTATTGGCTATTCATTAATATCATTAAAATTTATAGCTGAATATTCGGCAGCAAATTTTAATGAAATTATAACATATTAACAAGGTACAAATATGTAAAGTAATATTAAAGAATATAAAAAATCAAATGAGTAAAAAAACTGATTTTTTCTTGAATAGAACAAAATAAACAAATTTATTTTTCTTTGGAGTCAGAAAACGCCTCTACCAGTACTTAAGGATTATTTTAATTTCCAGTCTAAAGTAGTTAAACAGTCACTTACTATTATATAATATATGATCGACATGAATTATATATATATATATATATATATATATATATATATATATATATATATATATATATATATACAAATGAATTGCTCATCAATACTAAATCAAAAAACGTATTTATGGGATATTAGAAAAAAACAGAAATTTGTATTGCCTTAATATATGAAATTTGTTTATTAAAAACATAATACAATTCAACTATGATGCATATAAGTATTTTAAAATATAATGAAAATGAGTTCTGAAAATAATCATGCAGTATAATTCAAATTAAAATCTCATTAGAAAATGATAACATAATTATGTGGATGCAATGGTTTCAATATTAAACTTGATAAAATATCTTATAAAATGATTATATAACGCAAAAGTGAATAAATTTATACACGAATTTGTTTGTGATTAGATAAGATTGTAATCAGTCATTGTATTATATATCCAATCAGAATTCCTAAATCCATGCTCGCTCGCTCACACACACAAGTTTTCAAATAATAGAATGATATTTTTGTGAAATTAAAAGTGGATAAGTGTTAGAGCACGAGTGATAAAATTGAAAATATATTAAAATATGCATCCAATAAATGTGTTAAAAATCATAATTATATGTATATATTAATTTCAACTAAAATAATATTTCTAACATTGAAACAAAACTAAAACATCATACTTTACTAAACCCAAATTCATGGATAACTAATTATTACTACTCATATGTAATATAATCATACCTTCCAATTCCTCATTTGTTCTTTGATCTCCATGATAAAAACAAAATATAAATAAAACTAAGTTTTCAAGTGCTTTTATAAACAACAATATTTTAGCGCAAAAAAGGACAGACAGGGAAAAAATCATTATTTTTCTTATCATAATTAAATATAATGAAAAAAATATATAGATATTTAATTGGTTACTTTCTAAATTTTGTCAATTTTTAAAAATAAAATATTGGTTAACACAACTAAAAAAAAACAACAGTAGTATAAAACACTATTTCTAAAACTTATGGCAAAAATAGTATTGTTTCTAATAAATCACCTTTATAATAGAACTATATATAATTATACAGGAAGTGTGAAATTTTTGCAATTGAATAAATATGACTCCACAACCATTAAAGTTAAACTAATTTTTATAGTAAGCACTAAATATTAAACAATAGTGTACTTACTCGTAATTTGTCTAATATTCTTTTGTTTCACTTCTAATATTGTTTGTCTATCATCACTATTCATTGAAAGCGTTTCATCTTCCTCAGGACAATTTTGAACAGCTGATCTATATTTCAACAAAATATTTTTTCAATCGTATTATAAAAATAAAATTTATTAAAATAAATTAAAATAAAACCTAATCGCTTGGATCCACTGTGTTTTATCTTTTGGTTTTTGAACTTTTAATTCAAACATTTCAGGATCAGCTGGATTACTAGAAATTAAATAGATACCTCGACTTTCAGCTCCTGCTTTTTCTCTGACTAATAGTTTTTGTAATGATACGACACCCGTCTAAAATAATACTTATTAAAGTGATCTATATGTAAAATATAGTCAATAACGAAAAAAAACAAACCTTATTGTCTGGAGTGAAAAACGAGTACTTATTATTGTTGTCTTGTAAGAAAAATAAACAATCTGAAAGAACAATCACTAAAACCACTTGCATTTTACTTCTGCCTTGCATTAACGTTGCCAATCCCTCAAATCTATTATAAAAATGTTATAGTAAATATAAATAAGCAGTAGTGATTATAGATAATATTAAAAACGTACTAACCGAAGACTTCGATTGCCTTGAAGAATATCTGATTTTTTGAATTTCGTTCCTCGATGAACGGTGTAAGACTTGGCATCTATTCTATTATAAATTTCTAATTTTCTATCTTCTTTTTCTTTTTCTGCTACCTGCCCATCAACCGAAACTAAGATTTCCTAAACAATGATAAAATGAATTATTAATTAAAATAATATACAGAAGATACAAAACGTAATAAAACACAAAAATGAATTATGTACTTTTACAAGGGCCATAGCTTTAAGAAGACGTTCTTGTTCAGTTTTATCATCTTTAGCTGCCTTGATAAGAGGTTCAATTAATAGTGGATATTTTGTAAGTCGCTGTGCTACAAATAATACACATTCAGGTACACCCTTTTTTCGTAAAAGTGGATTGGCTTGACAACGTCTAACAAATTGTGGTAGTCGAGGTTCTCGAGCTGCACAATCTTTATACATTTCCACTGCATCACGGTGACGACTACAAAATTCACCTATAAAAAAAGATAAATATTACATAACTGAAGAAAATAAACATTAAAAAAATCTGGTTACCATAAGCATTCTTTAATCTCTCCGCGTTTGTTCCAGAAAATTGGTCTAACAAAATATCAGCGATAGTTACAACTGCTGGTCGTTCTCGCTGGCGTGTTCTTAAGCGTCCCAGAAATGCGGCATGCAATTGCCAAAGTTCATTTAATCTTGGAAACATACGATCAACCCCAGGTCCAAGACGGAAATGTCTTTGTAATCCCTCAGAAAACATCTAAGAGAAAAAATAAATAAAACAGTAAATATTTTTTTACAAAACTAATTCCATGATGTAGTTTTAAGATTTAACCTTCTGCATAACTCTTAATGTTAAACAATGATGTTTTTCAGTCATTATAAATTCGTATATATGTTCTTGACGCTTCACTTCCTTTTCACGCAAACTTTTTGTTAATTCTTTAGATACACTAGGACTCCATGAATCAGATTCTTCTAAACCTAAACCTAATAACGAATCTGCTCCAAGATCGGCCGCTGATAGTTGAGCTTCTGACCATTCAGCACCCGTAGAATAAGTGTCATCAGATATACTAGAAAAAAAATGAGAAAAATAAAATTATGACAAAAAAAAAGAGATAAATGAAAATAAGGAACATTGGATACTTACCTGGTACCATCATGTTTAAGTTGTTCTCCATCTTTCTCATCGTTCAAGATTTGTCCACTATAAAAAATTAAAAAACAATTTAATAATTAGAAAGACACATTGATTTCATTAAAAATAAAAAAAAACAATCATACAAAACTTTTTACAATAAAATTTAAATTCATAATACACATCAAAAAATAAAAATTAAGAAAATGAAAATCTTTTAAAAATTTTACTTGATATCATAAAACAACTTAATGTAGTAGAGAAATAAACATAAAATAAAATATTCGTATTTTTTAAACTACTGTATTAAAGGAATTGAAAAATCACAAGTTTTGCAATGAGTGAATCGAATGACAAAATAATTTAATATGCCCCTAAACCCAACTACGATAGAAACGATGGAAAAGAAAATATTTAATATATTTGATAACAAATAAAACATGAAACTATTATTTGTAGGTCTTGAGGCAAAGTAAATAGCTGTAACATGCTGTAATTCCTTGTATTTAATATTAAAACAAAAAAATAACTAATTACATCTAACCTAAATAATCACATGAATATAGATGAATATTTGTCTATAAACATGAGAAACAAATTGGATGAAAAGAAAAAATGATAAAGACTGAAAATTACACAGTAATTCCACATTTAAACAAGTACTTGTGTATACCAATGTTTCTCAATTTTATTTTGAAATTCATCAAATTAAACATTAAATTATCAAGATAAAATAGATATTATAAGTGTGTGAATTGTTATCTGAAGTAAATTAATATGTTTTGAAATGCAATTTTTAGACATTTAAGTGTAATTTAATAATGAAATAAAATTAAAATCAAAAATAAAAAGTAGAATATATTGAGAAACACCAATGCAACTTTCAGTTACTCAGAAATACACAAAGAAGTCAGAATACGAACATTTCCAAGTAATATTGATAATTCTTACAGATTTAAATAATAATTTAACACATAAGAGAACAACAAATAAAATATGGACGAAAAAGTAGAATTGTATATGAATATAAAACAGATGTGCTGAAATTAAAAGAGAAAAAATAAAATTTGCACATTAAAAATGAAATATTCTGCATTGAAAACTCGTGGATGCTAAGAACCTGTAAGATAAAAATTAATGTCAAAAAAATATAAAAGATAATAAAAGAAATATTTATATATATATATATATATATATATATATATATATATATATATACATATATACATATATATATATATATATATATATATATAAAATAAAAGAATTATCACATTTCTTTGAAAATAATAAGATAACTAAATATAAACTTTAATATTTATAACATAAAATAAAATAATTATTATATTTTGAAACGCTCAAATATAAGAAAAAAGTTTTTTATAAAATTATTAAGATGAAATTAAGCTTTAAAGAATTATTGATAGAATTAAAAATGTGACTATTTGCATATATACATACATACATATATATATATATATATATATATATATATATATACACATATATATATATATATATGTACATACATATATATATATATATATATATATATATATATATATATATATATATATATATATATATATATATTATTGATTAATAATCGATCACATACAATATAAGAAAAAAATAAAATATTTGACAATTTATAGCTTTTAACTATACTTATGAAAATAAATTAAATTTAACCAATAAAAAAATATTTACGACAATAGTGTTAAATTAAATATAGTTTGTATTGTAATCATTTAAATTTAGATATACTGTTTTCATTAGACAGAAGAAAAATAATAATGTTCTTTTTTTTAAAAGTATATAATAAATAATATTATGAACTTAACTATTCATTTATTTACTAATGCAAATGTAAATAGTCACATTGAATACTCAACAAGCGTGTTAAGCCTTATACATAAAAAATAATTTCAGAGGATATTTTCTTTAAGATTCAAATTGATACGACATCACTTTATTTACTTTTCACATATTGAATATTTATCAAAAGAGGCAGCATAATATATATTTGAAATCTAAAAGATTATTAAATTATTAATTTTATATTAAATTTATTAACGAAATTATTTAAACGTAATTATTTCTTTTTATTTTAGCTGATTGATTGTAAATCATAATCATAAGCTAGTTGATTGTAAATCATTTACTTTTATTCATTAATTAAATATACATATTTTACTTTATTTAAATCTTATTATTCTTCGTAATATCTTAAAAAGTTTTTAAGACATTAAAAAGAATAATAAAATTAAATATATAAGAAATATATCGTATTTGTAAAAGTGGACGTTTAAACTTAAAAAGAAAAATATTATTATAGAAGACAATATAATAAAGCTTAAAAAATAAAAAAGCAACAATTTAGGTGCGGAATTATCATATTATTTTAGAAACATGGAAAATAATGGTAGAAGAAACAGTAATGAGAACAAATCAAGCTTTACCAAAAAAACAACGAAAGCCCAATAGACAGAAAATGAAAGAATCATTATAAAATCTCCATTAAAATCATGAAAACAAAACAATCAAGATGAAAATCATTTCAGCTGAATTTATATATTTAACACAATGCATGATGTTTAAAAATAGAAATTCACCAAAAATGCATACTTCATATTTTATGATTTAGTTTTACAATTGGAATATTTACGCATCTAAAATAAATATCATTTTATACTTTCATGCTAATGAAAATTAGAAAGTTAGAGGAAATAATAAATATTACTAATAAATTCCAAATATAATTATTATTAAAATAAATACTAAAAGTTATTCCATAAAAAAAAATAATAGAAAATCACCCTATGAAACTTTTATTATTGCTATTAAGTTTAAATTTACTCTATTCAATTACATATGCATACACACACACACACATATATATCACAAACATTAAACAAATTGAAGCGAAAATATTCAAATTTTAGTTATGGTATTATTAATGAAAATTGTCGTTTAATATCTGCAAACTAAATGTTATTGGTACTTTAAATCCACAATAATTATTGTTTGAAATATTCCAATTGTTTGTTTTACTTTTGATATATAATAAATATAATAAACATTCACTAGAAATATAAAATAAATATTTTAAAAATATGAGTATAAAAAAGCAATAACTTTAATTTGGACATAAAATTCAAATATTTGTATGTTAAGCTTACATTCCAAATATTATCATTATATATAAAATTTTAACTCAAGATATTGCAAAATATTTGAATTATTCTATAAAAATAGTATCATGAGAATTAACTTCTTCACACATGTTTATTGAAAACTCCACAAAATCTTGAGCTTTAACATATATAAATGTGTAAAAGTAAAATCTTTTAAGTGCTGAAGCCACTTAGGATTTAAAATTTATATACTAAACATAAATATATCAAATTACATCATTTCATATAAAATCACAACTAAAATGAAACTAATTTAATAAATTTCATATCATAACAATTATTTAGTTTACCTTATAATAATGAAAACTACACAAAATACATACACGATGGATGAATTATGGATAGAATATAAAGTAAGTAATAAAAAAGGAAACTTTGAAATGACTAAATGCAATAGGATTAAAATTTTTCAATCAAATACCAAGTGGAAGACTTACATGATCGAAAAAAGTAAAATATAAAAATGTATATAGTAAGTATGCACACACAAATAAGTGTACTGATGCTTAATAATAAAATCTGAATTTTAGAAGTAGTTATGATTTGATCATGTAGTAAAAATTAATGTTATTAGAATAGAAATGATTGTATTCGATAAAAATGAATAGTTGCAAACAAATCAAACGTGTAATTTACTATGTAAAGTGTATAAAAAGGAATGTTGTTTTTTTTTTCAGTCACACTGTATTGTGATAGCACTTACTGTACTCCGAGTTTTGTGGCCACACGCCGCCACGGTGAATAGCATCCAGTTAACTTCTTGCTGCTGCATTGTGAGTGGAAAGGCGAAGTGAATGTATTGGTTAATTATGGTATAATTGGAAGAGAATCAGGCGAGATGGGCAGTAGATAAAAAGGAGATGGACGTTATAATAAGGCGAAAGCTTTTACATGTTTCATATGAATAATAATATATACATAGTACTATGTGCATATTTTTCAAAAATGACAAACTAAAAATTATTAGTTGCATTAGTTATTTTGACACAATTATATGTATTTATATAATTATATATAAAAGATTAAATTATTCATACGCAAATTTTTGCAAAACTAGTAAGATAAATAAACGTTTCTCAAAAATAATTAGTTTGATCACCTACTATTTTTTTAAATTTACATTTGATTAAAAAAAATAATAAATAATCAAAATTACAGGTTTAAAATGTACAAAAGATCAATTAAATTAAAAATAAAATGTATCAATGGATCTGAACTTATTTTAAAATTTATTTGCATTTAAAAATTATAAAATTATTACATATATTTAATAATAATAAATGTAATGTGTTTTTCTTGATAATATTGAAGCTAAAACTCAATATTTATTTAATTACAATGCAATATTTAGTTGTTCTAAAAAATATGCACATATATAATATTTGTGTAAAATTAAATATAACTTAAAATAAGATTACAAATATTATGAGCCACTTTTATATTAAACTTGAACTTAAGATTTATTTCTTCAGCAAATAATAAATATAAATACCAATTGCAAAAATCGTAAGGAAATGTATTAAAATAAATTAGTAAAATAACATTAATCGTTTAATAGTTACAGAATTTATATTATACAGCTCCATTGTCGCTAAAAAAGATTAATATAAAAAAATATTAATGAAAGTGGAAATGAAAAATAAATAAATAAAAAACAATTAAAAAATTGTTGTATATCAACATAATACTAAAAATAAAAATAATATATTTTAATCAAATTAATTTTAAAATATGGGTAAAATGTAGAAAAATTAATTGAATTTATATAAAAGTACGATATATATGTATCAAGGCAAGCAGGATATAGTATATAAAGGAATAAAGATTATTTTAATCTATATTGAAGACGATTCACAAGAAGTAATATTGGATGCTTAAATATAAATGTATGCTAATAAATCTAGGGAATACATAGAAGTAATGCAATTTTGTCCATAAATCACTGAGAAAATTGATATAAAATTAAGATATTTCTCAATTATATAATGTTATTAAAAACAAATAATATAGATTATATAAATATCTAAAAGAATATTTATTAATTATATATAATTAAGAAATATCAAAATATTACTGAACTATAAAAGCATGATTTACATTTCACCATTCTCTATTTGCTTGATATTTGCAGTCATGCTAGAAAATAAAATTCATTCAAATAATAAACTAGAATTTCTAAATAAGATAAATTATATATTATATTAAGACTACTTTTTATCATTACAATTATATGTATAATTTATTTTTGACTTGCTTGTAATAAACGTTGCTGCCTGATTGAATATATTAAGTTTTCATTTTGTCTAACACATGTTCTTGAAATTGGATTAATTATTCAGTTGTAAAATTGATAGATTGATGTACAATAGATTGTTATGTTGTATAAAACAATTTATAAAAAAAAATCTTAGAATTTCGTTGGATTAGTAAATAACAATAAATTGTACAATATATTTTTTTCGTATTATAATTATATATTGTATTAAAAATGTATAAAAAGGAACAAATATATATACATAGAAAATAATAAAAAACGCAACTTCTAAAAATTATAAAAATATTATCAATTTTAAAAGTGATTTACTTCAATGGGACAATTTTAAAAAACAAATAATATTTAAATAATAAGTATAAAGTCACTAGAAATGTTTGGTCTGAAGTATTGAAATGAGTTAAGGGTATTACATAAAATCTAAAATAATAATTGTTTTTTAACAAGAAAATACGTACAATATTAATATATACGCAGGGTGATAAATAGAAAATTGGGGTATACTTTTTTAAGATAAGTAAATAGGAAATAAAGAGATGTCAAACTTTACCAATACTAAAGAGAGATTATTTTATTACATAGAGATATATATTTGATTACTTTGTGAAACCTAGTATTTTATATTTCATACACAAACACATATTTACTAAAAAAATAAAAATGTTGAAAAAAAAAACAATAAAATCAACACAAAATTACTAAATAAAAATGATAAACAAGATCAAATTACAACATCCTTATAAATTTTATCAAAAGCTCCTTGCTATTAAATAAAATTACTTGGATACAAATCGTGATGGTCCTGAAAATTCTTTGAATTAGTATAGGCTTAATTCATGAAAATGTATTTACAGTCATTTACAATATGTTATAAACAATAAAACACAAATACTACATTCCTATTCCTTTTCATATTTAAAGTAGTGAAAAGTGCAACTCGATTCATTTATTTTTTTATCGTTGCTAAACTTTATTGTACAAAAATGTTATACAAAATACGAATATAATAAAAAAATTGTACCTTGTGCTGTTTTGGCCATGTCCAGGTAATGAGCTGCGTTTAGGAACACTTTTACTAGATATAGAGCTGCTTGATTTATTAATAGCATTCTAATGAAAAAAAAAAGAAATTATTTACAAAAAAAATTAAATGTGAGACAAAATTAAAAAATATTATTTACTTTAACAGGTTTTGGTTTGGTACATTCCACTATATTATCTTTGCAAGCATTTTGATGAACAGTGGTCATACAATCTGTAAAAAATATCATTTATATATATATATATATATATATATATATATATATATATATATATATATAATTAAAAATGAAATAAAATATGTTTTACTTTCACAATAAAGAGCAGGTTTATTTGTTAAAACTTTGTTGCACCAATCACAAGTATGTACTGAACCATGACAAGCTGCTACCCATTGGTGAGTAGCTTTTTTGGTCTTGTCCTAAAACCATATAGTCCACAATGTTATACTAAATATTATAAAATTAAAAATAATTAGTGAACTAACCACTAATAAAAATTGCAATAATAAATTCTTAGATCATTAATGAATTATTGTTTTCGTTATTTTATAATGTTGAATATTATAATTAAAAACTATGTTTTTTAATTCTTATTTTCAGTTTTAATAAATATCAAAAAGTTCTCGGATTACATAATCTTAAATTATTTTATAGAATATAATTGTATTTTTATTTTATCAGAAAGAAATTATTGGCGTTTAGAGAAAAACGTTTACCTTTTTTCTTTTAAAGAAAATACTTCCACGTTTTCGTCGCTTTTGGTCTACATGGTGATCAAAAACGTTTCTGAAATAAAGAAAAAATACAAAATCAATTATATAAAAAAACATGGTGAAATGATATCGAAAATAAATAAAAAAGCATATAAAATGTGAGAAAAATCATGCAAAGATAACGAAAACAATAAGCTAAAAGCATACTTACACTATAATACAAACCTAAAATATTAGAAAAACTTTTGACTCACAATGTGATGTGATCGTTTTAAAAAATGATTATAATTTTATTTAATAAAATGCGTAAATTGTAAATAGCGAGTGAAAATTATGGGAAGTGGAAACAAAACCTATTTAATTTGGCAAAAACAAAATAAAATATTTTTACAATGCAAACTACATTATAAAATGTTATTCCACCAGTCAATATATATATATATATTTTATTACTATATATTGACATGTTTTGGTGTATCGTAGAATTTTTTGTGAGCTTTTTTGTTGAAGTTAGACGTATTACTTACTGATTTAAGAGTTCGTGTAGTCTAAAGTGACCAGTATGATCAGGGACAGAGACCTGACTTCTGATGATAGCTATTTCTTCTTCAGTTTCACTCTCTGTAAGTGCTCCTGATGGTGTCAGCCTTAATTCACCATACAATATGAGGACAATAAACAAATACAAGCGAGAATGTATATAAAATAAAAAAATGTGCTAAATAATAAAGCTTATTATATATAATTCAGCTGACAAACAGAAAATTAGGTTTTATTCCATAATGCTGGATAATTATATATATATATATATATATATATATATATATATATATATATATATATATATATATATACATATATATATACTCCAGCATTAGAGATATGCAAGTCTAATATTATTAGGGGTAGTAGTATGAATTATTAAAAATATGCATATTTATAAAAAATAAAACAATCACACAATTAAAAACCATTAAAATTATACATATGAGACATGCTCACGAAACACAACATAAATTTATATTTGTATGTACACATTTAAAAGTTGACAACTGAAATATATTCATATATGCATACTTTTTAACACACAAACGAACACACACACGTGTGTATGTGTGTGCACGCACGTGCGTGTATAACAGAGACATAAATATAACAAACTAAAACTGTGTGACAATAAAAGACAATGATACATGAAGTAAAGTACACTTATCGTAAGAACCCAAAATATTGTGTGAAACAGAAACTCATGCATAAAATTGGACTTCACATGTATCAATGTTGATTCATAGTTTAAATATAATAAGTCTAATAAAATTGTATCATTTTTTTAATAATTCAATTGATACCAATAAAAATGAAATTTATTGAGTTTTAAAAATACGTATATTCAGAAAATACATGCGAAAATGTATGTTATATATATATATATATATATATATATATATATATATATATATATATATATATATATATATATACATTTTCATGTATTCACTTATATTATTGCACTTCAAACTTACCTCAATAACTCAAGTCTACAATTTCTAGATATCATATAAATAACATTTATAAAATACGATTGGAAAATTCTAGATTTAAATTTAATTCGAGCGAATTAAAAAAATAGATTTGATTGTAAATACTAAAAATTATATATATTCTTGTTCTACTTATTCTAAACTAACTGTGTTGAGATATACAAATGAAGGTATTGTAATAAAATATTTTTAATTTTAGCGTACAAAGAAGCAGGTAGTTCATTGTATACTAAAATAAGTACACTTCCTTCTAAATAGTGAAAAAAAGTATTTAAGATATACTAACAAAGGCGGAGCAGAAGGTGCTTCATGTGGTAAAGCTACAATGCTTGGAGTTGATATAGATTTTTGAAGTGGAAGTCGCGGAGATAATCTAGATTCTGCTTCTCTTAATGCAACAATTTTTTGGAAATCTTTCTGTAATTTGTTTACAATAATGGTAAAATAATATTGATTAAAAATATTAAAAATATAAATAATTAACCTGTAAATCTGCTTCATTTAAAGAATGTGTACTCTGAGCAGCCGTATGTCTTCCTGTTCGTCGTCGACCACCATTTGAAGTTCTAGGTTCAGAACCTAATAATCTTCTTCCTCTGGTACCGCTTGATGCACTATTATCAATATCATCACATTCTGATTCCATTGATGATAACGACATACTGCTTTAAAAATGAAATGATTCACGTTACACAAATTTAAAATCAATAATTCAAAATGTGATTCAAAATAAAATTTAAACGTGAGAAATACCTTCTTTGTCTTGTTCTATCTTGTGTTAATTTATGTCTGGAAGTAATATCTTCTAACGCGGTCCATGATCGACGCCTGGACATTTCATTTACTTCAGCTTCAATTCTCCAGGGTAACCATGATCTACCATCTCCCACTATAAATAAATTAATGTAAATGTTTTTCTAAATACATATAGAAAGTTAAAAAAAACTTACTACTGCCTTTTCTACTGCCAGGGTAATCGTGCGCAAGTATATGAGAATGAGTTGGTGTAGCTGGTGATGGACATCCATCGCCATCTATATCGCCAATAAGATCATCTTTATTGAGAGATGGACAAGATGTACTTAGTCTAGCGAACTGTTGCACCATGTTCACCTAAGAAAAAATACAAAAAAAATGAAAATTTCAATAATATTGATAAATAATAATACAATTTTTTACATCATTTTAAGTCACAAAAGAAATAAATACATATATACCTGAGGATTGAAAGCTTGATGACGCATACGATGGACAGCTTGATGAATTCTCTGTAAATGTTGTAGAGGCTCATCGAGTATACCTGGCGAGTGCGGTGTGACACTGATGGTAGGTACGGCGCGAGGGGCGCGCACTCCGGGGCCTCCGCCACCGGGTGTTCCTGCGCCCCCCACACCTGTCACTCCCACACCCGCCACCACTGATGTGACACCCACGCCTGCCACTGCGCCTGTCACTGAACTCTCAGAACCTGAACTTACACCTGCTTCATCTGAAATAAAATAATTTGCGTTGATTGTAAAAAAACGTTAGAGAAATTTACATTCTAGATGCCAAATATATAAATAGAAACATACGTGATGTTGATTATTTTAGAAGGATCACAAATCATAATGGATCGTAACAATATATAAACAAAAATAATATCATTTGAATAATTTAATGAGTAAATGTAATTATTTTACCAATTACGAAGCTAATATTAAAATTCTAAAAGATCGATCAATTTGATTATTCTCTGAATATAAAAATAAATTTATGTGAAATATAAACTGATATTGAGAAGTAAAATATAATTTTAATAGAAAAGCAGTTAAAATAAAAATTAGGTCTAAAGGTCTAATTTTTGAACATATGTACTTCTATATATTGTTAGTTCTCGTCAAGAATTTAAATTTAAAATTAACTAATTTAAGCAAATATATTATTAATCAGCTAATAGTAGATAATTTTTATTTTTTATGAATAATGATCAATTTCTTAAAAACTTTAAAATTGACAATGTAAGTGAAAAAAAGTATATTAAAATAATGTATAAGGTATAAATTAAAAAAAAGTAATGTAGTGCAGGTAGTATGAAACTAGTGTTAAATGTTTGAAGACATTGTAGTAATAACTTGAATATTCTAAAAATGGTTGTCGATTTTTTCCAGATAAATTTTCTTTAAAAATGAACCCATGTTAGGAAAACCATCAGATGTTAATAACGCAGTATTTATGCAATATGGTCCAGACAAATCTCACATTAACTACGAAAGACGTGATCTTTAGAGTTATTTATTAATTTAGAGATTAAATATGGTATCTTTTAGTTGACTATGCTGTTGCAAATAATGCATTTCAATCTTTAAAGATCAATTTTTTAACAAATTTTACAGCACCAGTGTATAAGATATCATCACTAAATATTTAGATGTTTATTTATACTATATTATTTCAATATTTCACCATATATTCAGGTGATTTTCCGGATAAATTTTTTTGTCCTAAATAGAATCTAAAAACGTAAAAAATATATTGGGATTTAATATACTCGTATAAAAGACGTATCTGTTATCAAAAAATTAAATTATCCCTAAAATTAGAATAATTTTTAAAAAATATGTAAAATATATAAACTTTCAAAATACTGTTATGTGAACGATTTTTAACTATATCAGACATATACTAAGCATGCAATACAATATAAGAAAAAAGCATTCGCCTTCAAGAAATCTTATAAGAATTAGATGCGCATATGGTAATATTAAATATGATATTATACTAATAACAATTCTACTTTTGAATATTAAAATATAATAATAAAATAATAAAAATAAGCAACGATATTAACAACAAAATCTTTTTTCTTAATTTAATTTTATTCGATAAAATTGTTATATATAAATGTTTCTATATGAATGTGTGCGCTTGTAATATATGCGGATTTTGCAGATGTGAATTAAATATTAATATAGTCGGTTATGCCGTAGGGTTTGTATTCATCTTGTTTTACCAAAAGGTAGTCATTTTCATATTACGTAAATCATTGCATGTTTTATAAGCTGACGAAAATTTTGCCATTTGCAGATAAAGGCGGCGAACTCTATAACTTTTCACTTCTTTTAACATTAGTAGTTATGATCGTTTTACAACACCTTTTTATAGACATTATTTACACACACACACACACACACACACACACATATATATATATATATATATATATATATATATATATATATTAATATTAATATATATGCGCGTGTGTAATGATTTTATAATTGATTACCTTGCATAGTATTACAGATTTAAAATTAAACCTATAATACTCAACTGAACAATTACAAATTATTATAATATAACAGTTATATATATATATATATATATATATATATATATATATATATATATTTAATTTAATAAAAAAAATAAATCACAAATAATATTAAATGTAAAATTAATTAAAGAACAAACAAATATCATAGTAAATAGTTTTATTTGAAATGATTTAATACTCCCATTAAGAAGATCAAGGTTTACGAAAATTGATCTGAGGGAAATTAAAGTCTATCCATACTGATATCTGAGATACATCTTTTGTTTTCTATAAAATATTAAACGACTGGCGTGTTGGAGAAACACATTCCAACTTGATGGGGAAATTCGATAAGCTGACTTTCATAAATGTTTGTGTCGATATGGTTTTCAGTAGACGTATTCTATCATTTCTATTGAAATCAAAACTATATTCATATTTGAATTATGGCAAAGAAAAAACAACGTGAGAATAAAAAAGACTGGAGCATTTAGAATATTAAGATTGACGTTTTCGTTTTATTTCAGGTGAAAAATGTACGAAGCAAAACTCGTATGTTACATAAAAATGAGTTGAAAGAAACGAAGAGACGAAATGTCGGTCTTCAATCATAGCTTACAAAAGATGACCCGAATCCGTGCTCTCTTAAGAAATGAAGAAAAAGCAACAGTTTAAACATGTAAGGATAATATACATTGCGATTATTGAAAAATGTCAAAAGTTCAAGAACGTAATTAAATCCAAAATATTCAATAAGTTTCCTTTAACGATATTTTCAAGTCGATATAATTTTCATTAGACGTAAATATAATGTATAACGTAATTACTGCGAATAAAAAGAAACTTGTAATGAAAACTTTACTTTTGATTGATAATGATTGATCAAGCCACCTGACATATTTTTTGACTTAACAATGTGCAATAACAATAGAAGTGGTTTTTCTGCAGTCAAATACAACTCCGTTAATCCAACCAATCGAATAAGTCATAATTTCAAATTTTAAAGTTTATTATTTTTGACGAATATTTCAATATTTGATTGATATTAGAGAGTAAAAATGTTAACATTAAAGAATTAATTGTTGTTAACTGTGAAATTGTAAAACTTGCCGATCAAACAGAACAAAAAGTGCCCGAAGATGACGAAATTAGAGTATCTGAAAATTAGGAGCAAAAGGAACTCTTAACGGATTTGGTTTTCTAAGTTAAATTTACCCACTATAATGGAAATAAAGCTTTTTATATAATTCTAAATTAATTAATTGATATCAATAAATAATTATTATTGTCTCCATTTCTCACAATTTTATTACATTATTATACAAACTCGATAATTTATACATATTTTACGTAAGTATTAAGAGAAATAAATAAATTTTAACAATAACTGGTCTGTCAAATAATCTGGTATTATATTGATTTTCGAACTTTAGCGGTCATATATATATGTAACACATAATACTGACAAAAAAAGAGAATGAAATTTCATCTAAAAAATTTCCATGGTAATATAAAAAAGGTAGATAAAAATTTAAAAAAATGATTCAAAATATAGCTATTACACATTTTTTGAATAAGAAAAAAAGAAATTTGTTTTAAAAATCACATTTTAATACGCGTTTTTAAGTACTTTCATTTATCAAAATCTTTATAATTAAATCAAATATTATTATGCAAAGCTAAATATTTTAATGGAAGTTTTTTCTCTCTCACACACACATACATTGTTTTTAACTAAGAAAACATTTTGAAAAAATATTGAAAATTTATGAGATGGGGAAACTAGGGTAAGAAATAAATATTGAAAAAAAATGTAGGATCATGAACGAAAGGCGTTTCGATTTGCGTCAATCCTAGGCGGCATTTTAACTTTTATTGCGTTTTCAAACCGTTCGTTTCGTATTCTCTGAAACGATTCAATCTTGCTTATATAGATTTTAAAACGTCATTTGAGAGATTTTCCGATTCTACAGAGAAGACGACAAAAACGAAGATGAATTGAGTGAAGGATTTTTCTGAGCTGCTAAGAATAAGAGCAATTGAAGCTATTCAATGTGAAATTTTAGTAAGACTAAAAAAATACAGATTCTTGAGTTTGTTTAACTCCTATGTATAAAAATGTCTAAAAAAGGTCAGGATTAAAATAGTACAAAATAAAATTTATTAAAACTTTTAGTTCAGTTAATAGATAATTGTTTAATATGTAGATTTCAGGTATGTTTACATTTATAAAAGATATTTTACGTAACTTAAAGTCCTCTTATAATTTAAGCACGACAAAAAATATATAATATAATTGCAGTTAGTTTAATAAAAGTTAGAATTAAATATAACTAATATAAGAACTTAGGAACGTCTACGATGATTATATTTTAATTTACTATAAATAAAAAATATACATTTTAAAATGTTTTTTTTTCATTACACATTTTGTCAAGAAAAACACAGTTTTTCGACAAATTACACATTTTTTTTATAAGTAAATCATAATTTTAAAGTCTTTCATTTATTATATGTCCCATAAAGTCACAACATACACAAACATAAGTATATACATATATGTGTATATTAATACTTATGGTTAATGTCAGTTTTATGAATAACTGACGGCACGTGCTGGAACGATACGCTCGAAGGGGCAAACACTTGGGTTTATATTCCGTGACTGAGTGTGTCGAAAAATGTTCTTACGATAAACGCACTTCTTAACAGATAACATTAGCATGCATAATAAGGGACGCCCTCAAAACAATGAAAAAGATGGATTAATGAAAAAAAGTATATAAAATAATAATTTCATACTACAAAATATGGAGAGAAACTTTAAAACGGGTAATAATAAAATATAAAAGTATATACTACAGAAATATAATATAATGCATCATATCGATTATGCAAATGTATTAATTATTTTTGATTCAAATTAATTAACGATTACAAAAAAATATTACAATTAAAAATGCATAAAATTAGGGTTACGAAAAGTATCGATGTGTTCGCGTTCGATGCAAAATTGAATCATAAATGGATATTTTACAAGAAAAAATATAATAATAAATTGAACGCCGACATTACGATGATGTACATTTTGAGTTGTAAAGATCATTTAATATTAAATCATACAAATAAGGTAGCATTCGAACGTGATATTTTATATATACGATGATTTGAACACGTCGGCGCTAGCATTATATATATATATATATATATATATATATGTGTGTGTGTGTGTGTGTGTGTAATTGGAATAGGTATAAATTTCGTAAAAATAAAAAAAATCTTATAATTCTGTAAAATAAAATAGTACAGTAATTTCTAAAGTTCAACAAAAAAAATAAAGACGTTACAATTTTCTTTTTTAAAGTTCGAAATGATAACGAATCATTCATAAATATGTAGTTCCAATCCAGTGTCACCAATCTATATTTTAGAAAATTAATTTACGATATAAAATACTTAAATAACTAAAATAAAATAATAATGTGCTTTCAACTACTCTATTAGTCTTTCCTGAAAAAATCCGAAAAACAAACTTTATAATGTAAACAAGGAAGAATACAGCGGGTCGAGGTCATGCGCGACAATAGCATTAAACCGTTCAGTGCCTGGAAAACCAAGAGGAGAGGTCGAGGTCAACAAGGAATTCAGAGGTGAATTCACAATGCTACGGATATCGAATTCGGAGCATATAAAAGTGAAAGCGATATCGATAAAAAAGTATAATAGTACTATAAAAAAAACACAAACACAAAAATAAAACAGATAACGACCGATCGAATTAATAAATAATACTGGCTACGATTAATTGCAAAGATATTAATTAGCAGTAGTATTAACAAAACGATGATCAGGCATAATAATAATAATATGAACGCGAGCGTAACTAGAATTAAGTACCTGTTGGTTTTGGGGCAAAAAGCCAATTCATTAAAACGGTTTCATGTTTATGTACGCAAGTACAAGCTTATAATATAACTTTATTATATGATAATATTGGAAATTGATCGACATATTTTTTCTTTGTGAATAAACATAATTTTACGACTTGCTTTTCGACAGATATGTAATAAATTAACGTGTTTTTTATGATTAAACATTGAGAAGCGTTTGCAGACAAATTTATTCTTTTTTTATTATTATTCAATGTTGATGGGTTTCTCTTTATAAGATATTATGTATATTAGAAAAATTTCATATTTCATAAAAAACTCCATCAAATATGTTTTAAAAAATTTCAACTGAAAGACAATTTTTTTAAATTCTTTAGTAATTTATTATTTCAAAATATAAAAATAAATCCGATATATACAATTATCCATGGATCTCTTTGAATCCCTTAAAATGTAATATTAACTAAATTTTTAAACATTTAACATAAAAAAATAATTATATCGCTAAATTTATAAGTAACATGGTAATATTTTTAATGAATAAAATTTATAAGATTACATAGAGAAATAATATACAATTTTAAATGAAAAATCTGTATTGAATTTAATTGATTCTTATTAGATCAAATTAAAACGTAAATACAAATGTGTATTTTAACAAAAACAATATATATATATATATATATATATATATATATATATATATAATCAAATATTATTTTAATTATAACATATAATTCATTTAGAATTATCGCATGCATAAAAAAACTGGAAATTCAATAAAATTAAAAATAATAAAATATTGAAAAATTACACAACGGAATAAATAAATATAAAGGAAAATATAAATAATCAGTACTCAAAAAGCTATCGAAAATTTGGATGTTTACTTCCATTTAGACGATATCAAGAGTTCTCAAGGTCACCCGTGCAAAGTTTACAATTACGGAAAAATAAAGGGACGGCTTTTCACGGTGACCGTTTGGATTGTAAATATTGCGCTGATATATATATATATATATATATATATATATATATGTGCGTGTGTGTGTGTGTGTGTGTGTACAATAAAACGTGCGTGTAATCGAATCGATATAATTAACCGGCGACGTGGAAGCGATGACACGTGAGCGCGTGTCTATTCAGTTGTCTGAACGAGGGCGATTTTACTTTTATATTGATAATTAATAAGAAATAGCGAGCGATTTAAATATTATAATTGATTATGAACCTGTAAAGTGTGCGAATATTTTGATAGCCAGCGTTAGTGTTGTGAAGTAGCGGGAGTCTCTCGAGCACTCGCGCGCGAGAAGCTCGCGGCCGGACTGGCCTGGGGAAAACCGAAGGATCAAAGGCGCACCGGGCGCATAACCCTCTGCGCACAGGGGCGCATTATACATATAAGTTGACATAACCATTGCAGAGAAAGCGATCAAAGAAGAATAATTCAACATTGCAAACGATAATTGTAAATTTTTATTTTCATAGTGTTGAACGTTGATCAAAATATAGTACTCGTATATAATATTGCATTAAAATAAAAATTGTTATTTTGGTTAAATGCTGAAATTTATGAAAAAATATATGTTGAACATTTTTTTCTAACACTTCTACAAATTTCAATTGAAATTTAATATTTATTGCAAAATATAATTGTTTCAGATAAGGTCAAATCCACAGTAATATTGGTATATTTTAATGAATGGACTCGATTAACCAAATTGATGAATATATTCATCATTCCGTATTTACATTGCTTAGTATCGGAGATAAAATGATATACGATATAATCTACATAATTAAATACAAACGTTAACTTTGGTATAGTTAAATATATAAATGTTAAAATACATTTTTTTATTCTATGAGTATATATTAAAACTTGCATTAATATAACTGTTTATTTATACATACACATAAAATCACAACACAGATTAGACAAAAATATCTCTATCTCTACTTGCAAATACATTTTACTTACATTAAAATCTATCTAAATTATGCTCACACAATAAAAAAGTTCTATGAGAATTTTCGAATAAGGTTTTTTCTCATAAACCTCGCCTTTCTAAAAGATTTTGACTAATTCTAACGACGTGTTGTTTGCGTAATTATTAAAGTCACACGGTACTTTAATAGATCATTATATTATGCAAAGGAAATGGCAAACTTCAATTAATTACCGCGCGTATTTAATTTATAAATGTAAACTGATAAATACTATAAAAAGTATATGAAGAAATAAAATACGATATTGACGATAATTTAATACAAAGTTTTACGATAGTTAATGGTTGGTGCAACAAAGTTCAGAATTACACAACTACTGCTTAAAAATCATATAAAATTTACAAGAAAAAATATATATTATTAAATAAATTAAATTATCGAAATAAAATTGAGTTTTTTAAGTACTCAGTTTTATTTGTAATTTATGAAGATGTTACAAATCGCCTCTTGAAAATTAAAACAGTTTTTTTAGCATGAATATTGGATGGGTTTATTATATTAGAGATCGATATATTTTTTTATCCTTTTTTTATATTATATAATTTTATTTTTTAATACAATATAATAATATAAACGTTACAAATATATTATATATAATAATTAATATATAACAATAAAAAAATCCAACATTTTTCAGGTTTTAAGTTATCGGACCTTACTTTTACTTGTAATTTATATAGTATCAAAACATAGTAATATATTTTTAAATAGATTTATGGCAATGATAAATTAATATCAAGAATTTTATGAGAAAAAAAAATAGAGTAAATAATTTAAATGATTTAATAATGAATTTTCAACCATATTAGAAAAAATAAAAAGCAGATAGAGAAAAATAAAAGATCTTGAATAAAATTTAAATATATGTTACATGTACATATAATATTTCTAGATAGAGAGGATAAGGCGCATTATCGCTAAGAGAAAAGTCAATTAAAGTTTTTGTTAGAGCAATATAACCTGGAGTTTTTCTCCTAAAAAAGTATCGACGACATTGAACAACATATAGCATTGAAGAGTTCAGGGCCAAATTGAAATTGCATTGGCGGCCCTGAGCACCGTGGGCGGTGCGGCCCGGCGGATCGATGTCTTTTAGACGAGGTCTCTACGAACGTACCCCGAATGCGAAACCCTCAAATCTCACCCCACCGCTAAGCTACTCTCATTCCTCAAATGCTCACTTGTAGCTACGGAGACTCGGACGGAGCAACAAGCGGTGTACGCACGTGCCAATGAAATCTTCAACGTTGTCGATATTCGAACGTCGATTGTGTGGACATTCATGTTTATCCGATTGGAAAATGCATTATATTTTTACGATGGTATATTGAAGACAAAATGACAAAAAAATGGAGATTTTTTTGGCAGCAACAAAAAAATTAAATCGATTCATACGAGGGTTTGGTACTTGGAAAAACGTAATTAAACGTAAGTTAGGCGGCGATCCGATTTCGACGAAAAAATTTCACTTAAGTATGTTCATAAATCGATTTAGAAAAAATATTTTTATTTAAATTGGAAAGCCATATAACTTCACATTTTATTTATTTATCTCAGTTAAATAATA
Source organism: Leptonema lineaticorne (assembly GCA_024500535.1). Taxonomy (NCBI): domain Eukaryota; kingdom Metazoa; phylum Arthropoda; class Insecta; order Trichoptera; family Hydropsychidae; genus Leptonema; species Leptonema lineaticorne. The sequence continues at coordinate 12,831,543 of JANIJI010000017.1, forward strand.
CGAAATCTAACAAAATGGGAAATATTATAAGATAATAATAACAATATAGACAATAAATATCTAACTAAAAGAAACAATTTTAATATTGGTTGTTAACCTAAAATCTCTAATTTTATCTAACTTGAATAAATATATAAAATAATATTTTTATAATGAAATTAATATAAAATATCTACACATGTTCACAATATTTCAAATTCCTTATAATAATAAAGAGTTCATAAGGAAACAGAGAGGTTCCGTATTTTTACATTAAAAAGAGTTAAAATTCTAAATAAAATTTTAATCAAATATAGAAAAATGCAGTACTATAAAAACTAATGTGTACAAACTTGTATCTAACGATAACCAAACGTGACTATATATAAATATGAAACCGGAGTCGGAAGTCATTGCAGTATTCCTAAATTTGAAATTGATAAAAATATAGCATATTTCATGAACAATACATATATTTCTATATTTAAAAAATTAATAAACTTAAATTTTAACGAACTAATAAAGGTTCATGTTTTGTCCTTTAAATATAAAATTCAAAATTATTTTCAAAAATTTATTACATTAAACTAAAAATAAAAAAACAACACGTATAATGAAGTAAAAGTTTATAATTATATAATAAAGAAATATTATCCAAATATTGATAATTAAAAGAAATCAGGATAAAAGGTTAAGATACATTCAGAACCATAATGCTAATATTTTTCCCTTCTTCTAATCTCATAATTTGGTTTCTTTAATGACTTTAAAATTCTAAATTACTTTAGCAGATTTAATTCAAGTAAAATCATTTAATCGATTTCAGTTATTCTTTTTTTAGATTTTTTTTTAAATTTTCATTTCTATACAATTCATCAAATTCAAAAAAAAATTCGAAACATGTTCGTTTTTATTAACAAAAAACATTAAAGTCATATCAATTAAAAATTTTAGATTTTTTTAATTTAAGCAATATTTTTCTTTATTGAAAGACTGAAATATTTAGTGTATACGGTGATTCACATGCTTTTTTTATAAATTTAATTAATTTCAAACGTAGTATACAAAATGAAGAAAAATAAATTTCCTTTACAGTAAAGCTCGACAATCCATACGTTTTACTATTTCTACACCCGTGTATAAAACGTAGTGTTAATATTAAAAACACAATCCGAGTGTTCCGCTGCAAAATGAACGTTGAACAGAAAGCGTTGATTAAAATCTGAAACGTTTTGCTGAAACTGTGTACACCTGAGTTGCGCGAAACAAAACAGCACTCACTTGGATGGCAGTTTCAAAAGCTGCATAGATAAAACCGGCGCGTTGAAGCCTTTCAACTACAGAAACGAACATCCGCCCTGTGCTTCCCAAACCGACATCCTATTAAATCGAATACGGTTCAGATAGGAAACTCAGTTTTATTATTCAGGTCGTTCAGATTATTACTTGAAAACTATGCGGGCGCACTATGATAAATCACAGTACGAAATTGTTGAACCATCCGTAACTACCCCCCCCCCCCCATATCATTATAGTGACGAAGAAAACTATTTTTTTTGATTCGTCGATTTCATTTGGTTGTATTTTATTGTAAAATAAATGTAAATCGGATTAGAAATCGAAAAAAATATGAAGGCATACTGTATTAATGATAAATTTAAGTTGTATCAAATTTTGGATAAAATATCTAATATATATATGTATATTACATTGAGTTATTCATAATGTAACAGTTAAAGCTCATGTTATTCCCGCAAATTACTTTATAAAGAATATGTTTCAAGTATAATATTGATTACAAATTAATGAAAGACGTATAATAAAAATGCAGAAATGTGTTAAATATTTCAGAAAGGAATAATACGTTTTAAGATTGGATTACAGTTGGCGACTTGACCTCATAAAAAATAAATCAGTACTATAAATCTCGAAAGGAAACCCATCGTCTGTATAAGACAATCAAAAAAATATACTACATAGCTTATCTAAGCTAATTTCAAATTCTGACAATATTATATCTTAATTGTACCTAGTGAAAAAAATATAATGAAAAATGGAGAAAAAATTAAAGTATATTATATTTCATATTCCACTGAGATTTTATAGTCAAACTCCGAATACTATATTAAAAAATATTCATGCTGATTAAATTATTATAAGAACTATTCTCTAAAAGTTTCTTTTTTTCTTAAAAACATTTAAACATTTTTAAAATAATTATATTTCAGATGTGAATTTTCTATCTAAAAGGCTTTTATCGTTTTTCTTTACGCAAATGTTGTAAGAGACAAAAATGAAAAGAATTTCATAAAATAAATATTTTTTATGGAACAAATAATGCATAACATTATATTATATTCCTATTTACATAAATACAATTTATTCATATATATATATATATATATATATATATATATATATATATATATATATATATATATATATATATATATATATATATATTCAAGAAGTTTGTACTGTTTGTAATGATGTTGAATATCCGGAACATTTCCCCAGCACAGTCAACATCTGTACCAATAGTGAGCAATGTGACGCCAATGTAAACCATATTTTATTCATTTCTACGTGAACTTAATATGTAAAAATGTTTTCAATAACGGTGTGGATTACACATAGCAAAATGATTTTTTACTGGCTTTGGAAATAAATAATCCCTAGAGTCGATATCATGGAAAATAGTATAGATTAATAAATAAAATTGTACTTCAAATTTTGTTTTACATAAATCACAATCGACTGATATTATAATAAAGAAAATGAAGTAGATAAAAGTAAAATATATTAAGTAAAAAACATACATAAAACAAAGTAAAATTACGCTCATTTACTTTTATAGTAAAACTAAATGTTTTTCATTTCATTGTCTTTTCAAGAATACGTGAAAAATTAAAAGTTTATATTAGACATCAAGTTTTAAAATATAGTAAAAAGTATTGAAAAATATTTAAATTAAAAATGAGCAAAAAAATAATAATAATAAAATTGAACAAATAGTTATTAAAATACTCGTTTGTGAATTCAATACGACTTATATAACAATTTTACTTTTTTATTGGTTTATTGACAAAGAAAATTAATAAAAGCTATATTGGAAAATTAATTAAATTAAGCAAAAATATATGATTACGATAAAATATCATGATCCTATATTTTCATTGCAAATTAAAAAAAAAGTCAATAATATATCCAAATAAAACTTACATAACACAATATTAAGAAATATTTTTAAAGAACGTTAAAATTTTACCATGTAAATGATTAAATTTTTAAATCACGATTTTTGAATATACCATAAGTGTCGTTGATTTTCAACTTCCCGAAAATTGAAAATTTACAAGAAAAATAAATATTTTATAGATTTTCTTCCTTTTCTTGATTTTATCTTACATAGTTAAATTATATAATTTTTGTTATTTTGTGGGTTTTGATATGCACCTATTATTGCATATATCAAATTTTTCAAAATACATATCTAGCTTTAATAGTATATAACTTTTTAAGTATATGTAAATACCTTTAAGGAGAATTTAAAAAAAAATGGGTACAGGAATTTTACAAAACAGTGAGAAAAAGGTTATTACAGGAATGAGAAAGGGTTATATAGTATATAAGTGTGTGGGAAGATTTTTATAAAAAATTAAAACAGTGTATAACTATTAAAATATTATATAAATATTAAAATAAATGTAGTGTCCCTACTTCGTAGATTTTCATTTATCACGGGTGGTCCTGGAACCTAAAACTCGTGTTAAGTGAAGGACTATGTGTGTGTGTGTGTATGTGATTGAGAGAGTACTAAAATTGAATAAATGATAAAACTTGTAGAAATCAAATAAATATTTGTTATATAAAATATAAAAAAAATATGTAAAAACAGTTTAATATTTTGTTTTTATGATTACAAAATTTACCACGTAAGCTGTATATATTATAGACGAAAAAAATATAGGAAATTTTTTCTTCCATGTTTCTACTTCGAATATATACACGTATTCGTTGAACGATCCGATTTGTGTGGATGTGGCTTTATTATTTTTTTCTTTTCGCAACGCTACACAATAAATGCCATTTCTCAACGATGTAAACAGCGAGTGTGATATGGAGAGAACTGTTTTATAAAACCATTGTTTCGAATTGTTACGAATGAATGGCGATGACGCAATAAGTTCAGATTTGCATCGATAACACCATGGAAATGCTGAAATTTTCACATTCGAACAATGATATTTTGTAATTAGGTGCAAGAATCGAGATCGGCATGGAACGGTCATAATGTATGTATAATATAATTTATATATTGTGCACTAAGTTATGCAAAACTAAAAAATTAAGGAACTATGTTCGTGACCCAATTCAGTCGAAATACTGACATTTGGATAAGTCTACAAGAATCGAATGTATACTGAGCGTTAAAATGCAGTATTTGGGTAATTAATTTTGTGTTCATTGCCTTAAAATATTTATGAATTTTTTGGATTTTGTAAAAGAATTTCGCTAAATAAATTATTAATATAAAATTAAGACAATGTGTAAATTTTCTAATAGCTTTTAAAAACTAATCAAAAATAAAAATAGGCAGGACTTATCATAATTAATCTCAAAATTCAATTTTATAAATATTTATCAAAAAAAGCATACACAAAATTTATTTTCTATTGATTTAAGACTTGTTATGTACCATAATTTATCTATCATTGAATTGGACAAGATTTTTTTTTGTATATTAATATAATATATACATATACCTTAAATATAATTTAAACTATTATTTACTGAAACTTGAACAATTTTAAGTTCTATTTGCTGAAAAATACGAAGTTCATTCAACCATAACTGAACTTTTTATATTTTTTCATTTTCTTTACAATTGTTTAGTACTTGCTTTTAACAAATTACTCCTATTCTCTATATAATACTATTCCAAAAATTCCACTTTGCCAGACAGTTTTGAAAGAATATTGTACTTGCATAAAGTTCTTTAATTCTCATGATATTTTTTTTTGAGAGGACACTCTTCTTACAAAATATAAAAAAATAATTTTGGAAGAAAAAATAGTGTGGTCTAAGGAGCATACTGACTAGGAGAGAACAATCATGTGATATTTAGCACAAAATTTCTGCTCAAACTTTACAACTTGGGATTCATTTTTAAAAAAACTCAGGATATAGGTAAAAAATAAGATTTAAATATCTTCCGCAAGTTTTTAATTAAACAACCATTGGTGCACACTATATTTTTTAATATATCTGATTTGACTGATTGGGAAATATCTTAAACCGATTAATAATTAAATAAAAAAAATCCCTGACATTGTGTTTAGATTAAAGTGTCATTTTCATTAGCAGTTGCAAATGGTCTGGTTTAAAATTTAGGCAAAATTTTAACACTGTTATTTCCGACAACCAAACACTGTAAAATTTGTAACGAACATTATCACTTCACATATATATAATAGCTCAGAAATTAAATGAGATATCAAATAATCAAATCACTAGAAAGCTTTTAGATAGAAAATAATCAAATACAATAGAACGCTTCGTTAACACATTATTATATTATTGTGAATAGACCACATTAACCTGTTTTGTAAAAAACGGGAAAGATTATTCTATAAATAAATGATGCTGCAATTTCAAAATTTAATCACATCAAATCTATTAAATAATGTTATTAAAATATTTCTGAATTTTATTAAACTGTAGTAAATAGATTAAAAACAGAAGAACCGTGTTAAATTATTGATTTTTTTATTTAGAAAATTTTCAGCTTTTAACGATTTGGTAGTTTTGAAACTGTAGAATAAAACGGAGCAAATCCCACAAAATGAGCTGAAACGAAAATGACTACAACCCTTGGGGATTCGCAATAAAAGCAAAAGTTTCGTATAACAACGCAATTTATTCGCGCGAACTGTAATACAATCCGAATAAAGTAAGGAGCAAATTCGCAAAAAGGAAAATCGCATGTTAAATATTACAAAAGGTGTCTTTTTGAGGCAATGAGAATGCCTGAAAAAGAAAGACAGGGGAAGAGGTAGAATAGGTTGGGTATATCGTCTCAAACACAATTCAGCTTCGCTTTCGTAAAGAAATAATCAAAATTTTATATATAGTGCAAAATAATGATTAATTTGAAGTATGTCGAACAAAAATAAAAATTACTGTTCAAATAAAAGATTAAATATGATACAATTGTTTAAATAGTAACAAATTTGTGATTATACGTGAATAATTATGCAAATTTTTTACATTCTCTTAAAAAATCTACGAATTACAGTAACGAACATTAAAGTATAAATATCAACTAAATTTGGTGTTTATCAAATTATATTAAACCTTGCTTCCTTCTTTAATAAATATTTTAATTTCACATTTTTTATTATATATAGCTATATGGCTTTTCTTCAAATATCGCAACGAAACCACATTAGAAACTAACTGAAAACTATCTCTTTACTAACTCATATGAAAACTGTATTAAAATGTTTAAAAATAAATTAAATACATTATACATTGAGTACAAATATTAAGGAAAAAAACATAAATATCCTAAGAATATTGTACGAAATTATTTTTTTCAATTTCAGTGGTAAATATTCAAAAGAATGAAAATAAAAATCAATAATAATTTTATGTAAGTAAAAGTACATGAATATGAGTTATTATAGACAAAATAAACTATTGTTAAAGAATAATATCAAATATTATAATTGGGCTTATAGACGGAAGATATTTTTTATTCAATATATATATATATATATATATATATATATATATATATATATATATATATATATATATAACATCATATAATTTATACATATTTATATAACAAGAAAAATAGTCTTTTTCTGGGAATATTCTATCTTGACATTTAAAGATCTAAAAAGGAAATTGTTTATATCCTTCAATTATCATTTTTGAATATTATTAAAAAAAAACATTTTAGACGTTTTTGGCTTTTAATCTTTCGATATATGAAATATTTAATAATCGCTTGAAACACTAACTATATTTCTTCCATCGATTTATTTTTTCTAAATAAATTATTTCAAGATACAAACTTACTAAATAGTATGATTAATTTATTCAGAGTTCACACGAACAAGTGATATGAAAACCTTATAATTTTCTTAATTTGTACGATACACGTATAATTTAGTTGTTTTCGTGAAAAACTTTTGTCAGTTTCATAATAAATACATAATACACTTTAAAAACTATAATTCGAACAAAAAGCTGGAATAGAAATAAATACAGCTCGATCTCATCAAAACGGATCATTTGACAGTTAAAATCCCAAGCGTATACTAATATTTTTGTGTGTGACTTCAAAAGAATTCATTTTGAATGTTTACATTCATACAAAAGAAGTAGAAACGTAAAAAAACGAAAATTTTTCACAAATAAATCCGAAAAAAAAATTGGAAACCAGACAAAAAAGACGCTACGTTCAAAAAGATCGAGATTAAATATTTAGTAAAATAAATTTACTAGAAATAATATTGTTTTTAAGAAAAAAATAATTAATATAAATTACAATAGATTCATCATTAAAAATGATAAATTATCTAATGAGGATGTACGATAAAATAAAACGATGGAATCGAGACGATTCACCGATATCGACGATAAAAAAACGTATGAGAGTGATTCAAATAACCCTTGGGATATTTGGTTGGGACACGCAAAAAGAAAACTGGAAACCCGGAGTTATGACTATAGCTAGTGCTGCTATTGTTGTTACATCTTTAGCATTGGATATAAGACGGGCAGCTCACAAGATCGAGCATGGAAGTAATGAGAAAATTGGAGATATGGTAGAAGCGATGGTTTTTATTGTGACTCAAACGGTGTGCTCTTACAGAATATATCTGGTAATATGGCACAGAAAAAAACAAAGGCATGTACAATAACGTAAATTTATAAAAATAATTATTTTATGTATTCTAAATGGTTGAATCTGTTTACATAAAATGAGTTGTTTAGAAAGAGAGAGTTCAATTTAGCGTTGTTGCCGCATATTTTATAAAATGATGTAATTTTAATATTATTTCAACATAATAATTAATTTCGACAACTCATTTGTGTTTCGGTTCGAAATACAAAAAAATCTGGTGATATTTTAAATCCTTTGGAAAGTATTAATATGCCCGAAGGTTTAACGTAGAAATGGCAACTCTTCGAAACTCGAAAGAGACCTTGGCCTGCAAAATACTATCGCGTCACTAATTTACTATCATAAAATATGTAATGCATATATATATATATATATATATATATATATATATATATATATATTAATTTACTTGATAAAAAATAATCGCCAGTAAAAGAAGTTTAATATGCTGATAAATTGTATATTATATATCAAATATACAGAATATATAATACATTGTATGTATTTTATAAAACATTAGGTTTCAATCTAATTAATATTGTACGTAAAACCATACCAAATTCTATGAAAATTAACTACCCAAATTTGAAGAGTTAATTTGATTTTAAAAATATGAATTTTACAATTATCTGAATTTCGTATTTTTCTCGTAAAAACATTACGTATGTTTATGTAGCTAAAAGATATATTACGAAATGCAAATGTTATTTTGGAAAAGGTAAGAACGTTTCCTTAAAATTCATTTCGTTATATCTCGCAAAATTATTTTCAGAACAATACGCTTTTTAAAAAATTGTACAATGACAACTTAACGACTTAAATAATGATGCTAATTTTTCAACTCGAAAATTTTTTAATGGAACACCACCCATCTTTACTCACGAGTCGAGCGAATAAAATAATATACTTAAATAGATAAACGACTCTGTTTTCCTTATCATTATCATTAATGAGACATAAAACAAACTTTGATATTTAAGGGAAATTATCAAGAAATTGACGGTAGATTTTTGCAAATGGTTAACTACGGATAAACGAAGAGAAATTATGACAAAGACTTCCAGAAACGGTTGGTTTATATTCAAAGTTGATATGTTAGTACTTTCGTTAACAACGATATTTTTTATATCGCGATCATTAAAAGATCACACTTTGCCAACACCAACGTCGGGGTTTGTTATACCTTACGTGGACAATCAAGAAACTCCATATTACGAAATTTTATGTTGTCTTCAGGTAAGAAAAATATATAATACATATAAAAATTGTTTTTTTTTATTTTGTATCGATTTTCACTTTAATTATATGAATTATTATTTATTTTTAAATAATCATCAGATTTAAGATTATCATTGATTTATTGACAAATTAATTAAGCTTAATATACAAAAACTATTAGTTTACACAAATAAAAATATTGAAAAAAATAAATTGATTACATAAACCCAACCTTAGTAATGCAAAACACGAGATATGGGTGTGATTTTTTTATTTTAATAGATTTGGATATTGAGTGGACAAATTGGTATGGCTCTAGCAATGAACAATTTATTTTGCACGTTGGCTGTAATGATATGTGGCCATCTGGAATGTTTGAGTGTAGACATTGATGAATTGAACGATTCCAGCAGTGGACCAGAAATGGACGCAATTTTAAATGTTATAATAGAGAAACATATCAAAATATTCGAGTGAGTGCTTTCGACCATTAAAACAAGACGGTTTATAGGACACATCAAAAGAAAATGAAATAAAAAAATCATATACGACCTATGTGTTTTCAGAGTAGTGCAAGAAGTTAATAAACTATATGGCACAGTTTTAGGACTACAACCTCTTTATACTGGATCCGTGATAATAACTAGCACTTTGCTTTATGATGGTAGCCAAAAATCGGTAAATACATGTTTTTGCGTCAAAATTATCACACAAATAAAACTTCAATTACATTTACACAAATGTATCTATTTTTCTTTATTATACAATATAATCTCAAGTAAAAAAATTAAATTCCACACTACGTCAACAAAACATTGAACCAAACACAATAAATTAAGTATAAGTGAGTATTATTTATAATGCTGAATAAAACAACTTTTTATTTCAGAACGTATTTCTGCAAATAACATTCGATCACATTTTCGAATTATTCATATATTGTTACATTGGAGATTTAGTGTCTGTGAAGGTAAATGACGATACTGAATAATTAATGGAGGAAAATGTTATTAAAAAATGTCGATATACATATATACGTGAATGATTTTACAACTAAAAATATATTATTTATATATTAACGTTTTATAAATATTTTACTGATATTGCTATATATTAACTATTTTTAATAAATAATTATTATTTTCGACATATACAAATATTAACTTTATAAATATATACGTATTTAATTTTTTAACGACTTCCTTAGAAGTAGCATAGATAATCAGATTATTTTATTAAATATTTGAGATTATTTTTAAGCAATGTCAATTGAATGGAATATGTCACTTTCAGCACGTCGTACGATGAACTTACTACCTATTTTAAAAAAATGCATATTTTTCCGCTAAGATAATTGATTTTGCTTTTTATTTCATTTTTTAATTCCATATAATGACAAATACAATTAAAATTTCTAAGAGTCTAGCTCTGGGTCATCGTTTGTATTCATGTAACTGGATGGACATGGAAAGCAGTTATAAGAAAACATTGTTGCAAATGATACATAGATGCCAGAAGCCGTTCACAATCAATGCCGGTATCTTTGGACCACTCACTATGGAAATGTATTCAAAGGTGAAATCAAACGATGTCACAGACGTGACCTAAACATATAATATAAACATTAAAAATTACATATCTGTTTTAAATTCAGAATAAAAGAATATTTTACGTATTTTTCAGAGTATGCAAATGACTTATTCCATGTGGACAGTATTTAAAGGCAGAGCAGCTCATTAGTGTTTCAACTTTTGTAATCGTAATTAACAAAACGTATGTATAAACTATTCCAATTTATGTACACAAAAAATAAACACTATTATTTTGTATATGCATAGGAATTTTAAAGAAATATTAATTTTAATATAACTTGTCTATAGATAGCACTACATGTATAACGTGTTTGTACACATATTATGTATCAAATATTAATTGTATTTTTTAATAAATATTCATTTGATTAAAAAATATCAAATTCTTTTCATTATTTTATATTATAGATGTTAGTTCAAAATAAACTAAACTAAAATACATTTTAATTTAAAATTAATAAATTAAACCTTCCTATTAAACAATCTATAAAAATTGAAACTAGTTTGGATCATTAATTGACGGATTTAATTTATATTAGATATAGAAAAAAAAAGTTACTTATTGATTATTAAAAAGTTTAGACATACTAATTACAACATCAACAATCCGAAAAGTTAATTTCGACGATAAAACAAAGGTAAAAAGTAAAAAGGTAGGCCATTCAAATGATATCGTTTATAACGTTAACGCATCGCCGAACGATAAAATACAATTTCAATTACGAGCGATGATGATATAAGATGTAATACTTTTTCTCGGTTGTTGCGCGGTGAATAATAAAAGTAGGAGAGAAAGGCATTTTTTTTTGTTTCCACTAGAGGCGATTCGTATCGGGTGACTTTGCGGTTAATCAAGTCTAACAAAAAAGAACATCTCGTTTATGTGAGAACGATCGAGTTTTGAGGCGTTTGTGTAATTATAATGAACTTTACGAGTCGAAAAATATTATGGGAAAATGGAGTTGAACGCGTACAATAATTAGCGTAATAAAGTTTTAACCAAAATTATAAACATATATATTAGAACGGTATCGAATCGAAGACGAAGAATATTAGTTAACGGTTAAAACCGTTTTATAAAATTTAGAAATTTGTACAATTTTTTGTACACTATTAACAACGCTAAGAATTGCAATAATCCGTCGAGTTTCTCGATATCGCTTTCTATAATAAAACGGAATAAAGCGCGTCACAATAATCCCGATAGCTCGCAATAAAAATGAAAAAAAAAGAAAGCAAAACAATAAACGCGACACTCGCAAACGAGCAAAAATGAAAAAAAATCGGAAAAGATTTAGATTTTGAAAATGTTTGTAAACGTTTCGACGAAGAGAACGGCATTTCGAAGACGAGCGCGACCCGCGGGGTCCGGATAACGGGCTTCTTTACGATTTTAAAAACGCCAGAAACGCCAATATCGAATTCTACTCGTTCATATAAGAGTGCGTTCCGAACGAACGATCGCGTTAAACACATCGAAAACCACAGTTTTTCGGACGTTCGAAATCGCGAAATATAAAAAGTCGGCGTCGTCGCGCGACACTAACGCAAAAAAGAAAACTCGTTCTTTTTAAAAGTTTAAAATTCGAGAAAAGTTTTATAATGTCGCGTCTCGCGCACGAAAACGACATACGAAATAATGAATTTTTATAGTGACCGTAAAGAGCGGGTTCGCGCATCGCGCGCGATCTTCCATTCCGCGTCGTCGCAGGTCGGACGACGAACGACGAACGACGATCGACGTAAAACAAAACACTACGAGCGCGAACAATGGCAGCCGGCGAACGAATTCCGGACGAGACGAGACGAATTCCGGACGTGGACACCGCCCGCCGCCGCCGCCCGCGCACACCTGTGGAATATCGGAACGATAACATTCGCATCGTGACCATTAACCGAACGGTCATAACGCAGTGCCGACGCGACCATTGTCGATTTATTTCATTTACGATTCGAATAAGACTCGAATCGTAAATTAACAAATTTATCGAACATTCCGATAAAAGTACTATTATGAATAAAAATGTATATTGTGACGAATAAAAAAATAAATAAAATTCAGTGATGACCTACTATGATTTTTTTCTAACTTTTAACGTCTCAATATCTATATTTTTTGCGAATAAATTAAAAATTATTAAAAAAAAACGACATTTTATTATAAACTAAAAATAATACAGTCTTTAGCGAAACATGTAGTAGTCAAAAATGATACGCGTTAACATGTACGTTTTTGAAAAATATATATTACGGTTCGTTTGACGAGATCGAAACTAGTCGAAAGAAATTAAATAAAAAACTAAAATTTTACGAATATATATTTAGATATTACTTTTCGAAAAAACGATACCGGTAAATAGTTTATACAGAAATACATTTTGATAAGTTCATACAATGTTTGAATTCGATATTCAATTTACATCTCTGTAATATATATATATATATATATATATATATATATATATATATATATATATATATATATATATATATATTATATATATGATAATTAAACTCCTTCGTTACTAAACTACTTTATATTTCATTTCAATGTACGTATTTTACAAAAATCACAATTTAAAATATATAATCCTATTAAAAACCGATTAATATGTTAAAGTATAACTAAATTATTATAAATACTGATAGGTAAGATCGACGATAGTGATTAGTAAAAATAAATAATTTAGTTTTTATACTTAATACTTGAAAATACAATTTATTTCGAGTCGATCTCGATCGACCGAAAGTAATGATCACAACCAAAATTTTAAGCGAACGGAATGTAAAGTCTTTAGTAATAAATAAATATATAAGTACTTTGTCTTTTACAACATAAATGAAAAAATAAATATCAAAAAATATATGTATAGGCATAGAAAAAAAGTGCAGTAATAATATTTTTCATAAAGATCGTTATCAAAAATAGAAATTTTATTCTTATTATTAGAATCAAATAATAAAATATTATTAAATAATATGGCATTTCTATGCCATTATTGCAATGAACATGTATAAAAACAAATATACCATATATTGATATATAAAATTTGTAAACATTATAAACGCTAAACAATAAAATATAATAATTTATAACATTTTTAAAGTACATCTAACAATGTCATAAAATATTTTGAAAAGTTTCATTTGTTTTTTTTTTAATTATAATAAATTATTATATGTATAACATTAATTAAAAATATTATTATCAATTACTTTTCTTAATCATAGAATGGTCAATATTCATCCTGTAATGTTTTTATTTTATTTTATATCTTTTAAATACCTTATGCAATTGATAAAAAATAAAATAAAAACATATTTTTGGGGTTTCAATGGGCGAATTTTAGATATAAAACTATTATTTTTATTATTTGTAAATGGAATATCTTGAAAAACTTCACAAATCATTTAATTAAAATGGTATAAAAATAATGCTTATAAAAATGGAAGTATAATTATATTTTTCTATAATTGAATGGAATTATTCCAATTAAAAAAAAACAAAAGTTATAATGATTTCATATAATAAATATTATAATTATTTACATTATTATTAATTAACCGGTGAGCAATTTTTAAATTGAATTCAGTTAATAAAAATTTTAATACATCAAATATTAAATAACATACCTAATACTAAATAAATTGAATGGACTTATAAAGGACGAAATTTTCATCATATTGAAAATAAAATTAATAAAAACTACACGATATAAAAAAACTAAAAAAAATGAGTAAAATATGGTATGTATTGAGTATTTACATATCGTTAAAGAATTTGCTAGAATCTTAAGAAAAAAATAAACAAATAATTAAATTCTAAATATTACTTTTTTGTAAACTAAATATCGTGGAATCAATATGAAACTTTTTCTTCTCCAAACTAAAGTAGTGTATATAAAAAATATTAAATATAATATAAAAAATAAAAATGTCAAACGACAGAATCGTTTGAAAGGAGTTTTAGTCATTCAGTTAATTATGAAACCAACTCTTTTGGTTGGCTTCAGAATCAATTTACCTATATGTGACTCATTTTTCTATGCATGTTGAGCATATATAATTAAAACTCATATATGATAAAAAATTCAGATATAAAAATCTAGATTATAGTTATTATTATATGTAAAGAATTAAAAAATATATTACATAATTTAACAAAAAATCAAGGCAATCTTATTTATTGTACAATATTATCCATTTTCAAACGTTTGCGTCTATCATCATAATCTTCAGCATTATTTGAAGGTGATTCTGTCTCACCATTACTCGCAGAATGCATACGTTCTTCTGCTTCCAGAACTTTTACACGTATACCACATATTTCAGCACCATGTAGTGTCTTCCGAGCATCTTGCGCAGCACGAATTGAAGCATATTTTACAAAGCCAACGTTTTTATGAGGTAATGTATACACATCTATCATATCACCAAATCTTGAGAACACATCACGTAAAACGCTGATCGGTGGCGGATGAGGTTGACAAACCAAGAAACATCTTTGAGCAACAGGAGCGTCAATACTGGCAATTGGTTGAGGAGGAGGAAGTTTTACATTGCAAATTTCATTTTTGGTCGTCAATGTTCCAGCTGCAGCCGCTTGAATTAAGCTAGTGGCTTGAGCAATTGTTTCTGCAAGTTGAACGACAGAATCTTGGACAACTGGAGGAAATCCGGTTTTTAAATTAGTTGCGATAGCAGAGCAATCGTTAGGAGATAGACTACCAAGAGTAGGATAGGATCTAGTATTATCATGTTCAGGTTTAACTATCAGTTTAGATCCAGGAGGATACTCAAAACCATTTAATTTCTCTTTCGCATATTTTGCTGAAAGATGACTGGAATATACAATTTGGAAAAAACCATAATTTCTTCTATCATCATATTTATGTTGACACGTTTCCAATCCGGGAATAATATCAAACAATTTCCATAATTGTTGTAACTGACACACAGGATTACAAATAACATTTAATCTCGTATAGTCTTCGTTGTTCACTCCACTAGTAAAAGGAATAGTAGAGTTTGTAGATTGTGCTAATGAAGAATATCTCGAAAAATGGTCAAAATTCATGTCATATGGCGTCTTATGTTTTTTTGGTTCAGCGAAAATGGCTTTATATTTTTTATCAGCATTTTCAAAAGCTCTTGCAGCTTCAGAAAAGTGTTTATATTTTACATATCCATAACCTTTACTTTCTCTGGTATCTCGATCCCTAATAACTGTTGCAGACTCGACTTTGCCATATTTTCCAAACTCGTCTTGCAACTCTGTATCGCTCATCGTTTTAGGTATCATAACAAATAATCTAACATATTTTTCTCCAATTGTATTATCTCGTACGGGTCCTTCGCACTTATTTGATGCAACCATAACTTTAATGGGTCTTGGAGAATTTCCAACACTCTTTCCATTCATGGATTCCAATGCTCTAGCTGCCTCGGAAGTCTTAGCGAATTGCATATATAATATACCTTTCTTTTCGCCGGATGTACGATCTTTAACAAACCAAATATCTTCAATGGAACCAAATTTGGAGAAACAATCCCTAAAATCATTTTCAGTATGATGTCTGCTACAAATAATAAACAGTCTTGAAAATGGTGGGTAATCTGTTGAGGTATCGGTGTCATTACGACGTTTTTCAGACATTTTTAAAGAGCTCATAGTATAGATATACTCTTACTAATCTGCAGTAATGATGTGATGCATAATATAAATATATTATATGAAATGAAAATACGAATTTTTATAATACATACTACGCATGCAAAATGATGATCATTATTAACCAGCATACCATTTGACAGATATTTGACAATAATGACAACAGAAATTAACCTCAAAATTTATTTTGAGTAAATATGAGCGAGCAAGCCATATTTATAATCGTCTGAAAATATAAATTAAAAAAGCAAACTCAAATAAAAGTAAGTAATCATTATATAATATAATTATTAGAATGAATGCATGTCATAAACTTACTTTCTACAAACGCCTGGCAATCGCCACTCTCTACACCCCAAAACGAAATACCAACATAACCAAACGTCAACATATCCACACTGTTTTAATTGAGAACTTCGGAAGAATCCTTCTTTGCGTGGCTGTCAGTCGATCGGTCTGTTAAAATAAATTGGACCGTACGAAAGTCGTAGTACGTTAGAGTAGCACACAGATTTAGGCAAAATAAAAATAATTAGCACTATAAAACATGGAAAAAAATCTTATCCAAACTGAACTGTTATTATACTGATTCTTCTTTAATTTTTATATTATTTATGATGTATACATTTTTTTTTATATTTAATATTTTATATTGTTTGTGTAAGGTAAGCATCATGTCCTATTTGTGAGTTGTATTTGTTAATATTTTATGTTCTTTTTACATCACTATGTAAATTAACATGCAGTATCTCTACACACTTTTATTACCTTGTTTGTATTAAATATACTGCATCATGACGAAATTGTTTTAACGGACTACTCTGTAATTGGCCGATAGCTATGTAACTAGGATTCTCCCGACGGTCTCGTATAAATAATAATAGAATATTTAATGGAATTTAAGGCCAAAAACTATTAAGATTTTCAATCTAATATCTATTTTGTGTTTTATTCAAATACAATAATATTGTCTTTACTTCTAAAATATTAAATTTAGACTATTGAAATTTAATTTCATACATTTTTAATCTAAGTTTTATTTAACAAGCTAAATTCAAAACCTTTTTCATACTTTTTACTTTTTTTGCATATGAAAATTAATAATTTGTTAACATTCATTACAATGTACTAGGTAGTTCTTAAATGACTTGCTTTTATTACAATATCATTATTCAAAAATTAAACTTTTAATTCCTAATTATAATATAATCGTTTTTATATTTCAAAATAAAATTATATTTTTTAAATGGTATAAATAGAATGTTATATAAAATGATTTTTAAGTTCCTTTTTTTTAATATTATCATATTAGATATGTATTTAACCGGATTAATATGAAAAAAAATATTATTAAAAAAAAACACTTGATATAGAACTTTTAAAATATAAATTAATAAATTTAATATAAGTATGATTTTTATATAGAATAAATAAACAATTATATAGAATACAACTGTCAAAATTTTATATTTAAGGTTAGGTTACTCTTATTATGGGCGATTCTAGTATTTTAGTTCAAGTGACAATAAAAATGTCAATAAGAAATACTTCTTATTGACACTTTCGTATATTCTTAGTCAATACAATGTAAAATAAAAAAGAGAACCACATTACATGTACGCTGATTTATAACTATTTATATTTACAGTTTCATCTCCAAATTTCTCTGTAAAAGTATTAAGTACAACATATATTAAACATTTATATAAAGAAAATTAGTATTCGATCTTATAATGCAAAAATATGTTGGTGGATGGTCTTTCACGAGATTTTTATCTATAGAAAGATATTTTTCATCTGTAATTAAACCTACGTCATCTCAAGTATTGACTTCTTATTTATCTCAATGTAATGAACCTCCATGGACATCGTATTTTGTAAAAGTAAGTTACATTTTCAATGCTATTAAAGTATTATGATATAAAATTCGAGATTACGTAATTGCTACATGTTTCATGGTTTAATTTCATGTTTCATATATATATATATATATATATATATATATATATATATATATATATTTTTTTTTTTTTTTTTCTTCTTTTTTTGACAATAATTATCAGTATAACAGTATCACAGATGATCAGTTTGGTTTAGCAAATTTTAATTGGAAAGTAGGCCAAAGTAATTATCAAATATTAAGAACTGGATGTTATCCATATATAAAATATCATTGTTCGAAAAAAGAGTATTGCGATCTTTCGTTAGAAAATAATTTTATGAGAATTATAAAAATTGTTAATTTTGGTGAGTAATAATGTATTTCAAAAATTTTGTATCTCATTTTGTCATTATATTGTACATTATTTTCATGCATTCAGGTATACCTTGTTTACTTTATGGACTAGCAGCTATATTTTTAATAAAGCATCAAGAAATTGTTCACACCCCTCGAGGACCCGTGATTATATATTTTTTGTTAGTAGAACACAAAGGTTCACCATATTAACATAGTATTCTTTAAATAAATCATCTATAGTTCCACGAATTCATTTTTTTTCAAATGTTAATTGCAAATTAGGACATAATTTAATATATCAATTGTTTACTGTTATTATTGTTTGTTTGAATATTAAATTTTGGTTATTAAAAATTAAAAACAATGAATAAATATATAAAAAACATAATAATTGTGAATTTTAGAAATATTTTTTTTGAATTAATTTCTAATAATATAAACAATGATACATATTTATCGTGCTTATGCTCGACGCCTTCAATGTATATTGTAGTATAAAAATTTAAGTGTAAAACGAATGTCTTATTATTATAAAAAGGTTAAATGTCCAAAGTTGCAAATGATCATAGTACCATTATCTCTTAATTGTGCTATTATTTTACTTTAGATATCTAAAAGCCAATTAAATATTAAATGAAAAATATATTGTTTTTCTTAGATAATTTAAAATTTAAATAAGTAGAATCTATAAGTGTATAGTATTTTTCTTTAATTTATTGAAAAATAAATTCATTTTCATTTAAAATTGCTAAATACAGATATGTTTTAAAACTATTTATTAAAAAAAACTATGAAATAAAAAATACAGTCCTACGTTCTATTTTTGCACGACAAACTGGACATTCATCTTTGATGTTATCAGAGCAATTTTCACACAATGCAACATGCCCACATGGTAAAAAGATAATCTAAAATGAAATAAAAAGATAACATTTATATAGATTTCCACATTTACGCATTATTCTAAGGTGTATATTTGGAAGATATTTTGAAATACGTAAATACCTCTTTTGGATTTTCTGAACATACTACACACAATAGATGGTCCTCTGTTAGACTTTTATCTTTAACTTGATGCTTCTTTCTTTCACGTCTTAAGCGTTCTTTTAAATTTTCTTTTTCTAATTTTTCTTTTTTATTTTTATGATATTTATACATCATACAACTAGTTAAAACTATGGCGACCAATCCAAATATGCCAGTAAACACTCTAAAATTTCAAAAATACAGTATTTAATTTCAAAAAGATTTGACGATTTTATTTATGAAACGCATCTCAAATAAATTTAAAATAGATAAAAGAACCTAAGTAAGTCTCTCGATTCCTTGATTTTCTTTATTAAATTAGATTTAGTCGAAGTTATAAGGAAGAATGGTGCTCCAGTTTTTGGTGTGAGCAATTTTAAAGTATCACTATCTTTTCCATTTAATTCACCAATGACAGTTATGACGGAACCATCTCTCAACATTTGTTCTGTAGTTTGTATGCCTTTCTGTTTATATCCCATAAAATAGCCCCAAATATGATCAAATAAACTTAAATTCAAAGGCTCGAAATTATCAGATATTAAATCCATATCTGCAAAATTAAAAGTTTAATATTATAAGAATAACATTTTATTCGAATATTATTATAATAATAAGTTTGTAATTATGCGAACCTAAAATTTCAGCATTGCGAGCGTCATCAATTTCAATCTGAACTTTATTTTTCGAAATAGCAAAAGGTGTGATGTTAAATATCTCATATATAGTTCTCGTATTGTCGAGCCAGAAACCCATCGACGATTTTGCGACTACGTGTTCTTTAATTGTTAATTTTTGTGCAACTCCGGTGATATTTTCGTCAGTTTTACTTTTGAGCAAATTACCAAGAGGTTTAACGGTGCCACGAATGGCCACATATGGTATCGTATTTTGCGGTTCGTTACGAACTTTTTCTATTAAGCTTGAATTAATGTCAAGAGTGGGAGCGTCCTGAGAAAACGAACTTACAATAAAACGTACAGAATTAATAAATAATTTCTAGAATATTTATTAATTTGGTTATCGATTGTGATTTTTTTGTTTTCAAAACTTTGATAAATTGAAAATTGATAAATGTGAAGTATGTAGAGCATTTTTAAAAGAAATTATTACAATCTTAGGAGTTATATAAATCGTTTTCTAAAGTATATATTCTATTATTTCTCATATTTCAATTTTTTTATTGTTCAAAGCGAAGCAAGATGTGACATAAATATTTCAAGATAGGACGTATAAGTTTTCAATATAATATGACGTCTATTGTCATATATGAATCGTCGTCGCATGTTTAGACTTGACGTAAGATAAGAATATGTATCGGTGTCTTTTAATTTAAAGAAGTAAATGTTAATATAATTATATACTTAATAAATAATAGATATTTATCGAAAATAGATACATTTAAGGCGATGAGTGTTCGTTGGAGTTTGGACAAGTTCCAGATGCATATGGAGAGTGCGATAGCATCTAACGACGCAATTGCCAGCTCGGTCGCCATCCCTTTCACCAAATCCATCTTCGAAATCCGAAAATGGAAACTTCCTTATTCAACCTTTTTGACATCCGACGTCAAATTCGGTCCGACCGATACTGCCAACTTGACGACTCCGTCTTTTTATTATACAAAATCAAATAAATATTTTAAAATATATTTCGATATTGGAAATAATTTGTGTGTAAGTAAAAATAATGAAAGATAAAAAGAATAACGAAAAAGGGTACTCTGAAAAATCAAATTAATACAGTTCTAATTATGATAATATATACATATATATATATATATATATATATATATATATATATATATATATATATATATAATATCCTTTTTTGCGTTCGAGTTTTATAAATTTATAGAATTGTAATTGAATGCGTGACGGAAATAGCGGTAATGGTCGCGAATATGACGATATTTGGGGCGTCGTTTCGTGTCAGCGGTGGTTTGTTGTGTGCGGTCGTCCGACATCGGATAATCGTCAAATAACGCGAAATATCTTCAAATAACGCGAAATATTGTCAAATATCGCGATGAGCTTAGACAACGTCGACGATGGACTTCCACGCTCCCAATATTCTCCAGGTTTTATTCCTTATTTTTGCCATATAAAGGTCGAGTTTCGTGTTATACTATTTCGTGCCTTTATATATTGGAAATTGTTTACTAATTAGTACTGTAACGATAGGGTCAATGTTAAATAAACAAAAATCGCATTCCGACTCTTTCGTAATTGTATCGAAGATAAATTGTCGTTTTTTAAGAATTTGCATTCGCAATTTCCTTTTTACGTTTAACTTTTGCGATAATAAATAATGTATGTTTTTGTCCATTTTATGTACTGAATTCTATTAAATATTCTTTCGAATTTGATATATATCAATTATTTGTATATTTTGGAATCGTATTAAAAAAACCTTTATATTTTTTTTAGTTTAAATGTTTGTTTTATTTTTTTTTAATACATACGATTCGTTTTTTAAAATTGGATGCGCGAAAATTAAATATGGAAAAACTTTCAAGATTCAATTTGGAAATTTGTCGATAGGAATTTAATGTCTATTCATAAAACAGGCAGTTTACAAATGAGAGTATTTCTAAATGTAACTATATATAACTTAGATTAATCGTTTTAGTTTATAAGTAAATTTTGAAATTTTACGTAATAATATTGATTATGGCTAATGGTGAATTAAATTTTTTCTCATTCGCCCCGGTTACTTACAGCTAATATACCGGTAACTACCGCCATATAATATGTATATCATCTTTGCGCTCTAATTCTCCTATCCGATACTTAGCGTATTGACGATCGTACAATTTTTATATTTATTATATCATTTCTGCCTGCAATAATCGTCGTTTAGTAATATTTGAAATTATTTAGTGTTATTTTTAATATATTATTTAACAAAAAATTAAGAAAACGCAATCGCAAAATGTTTAAAAATGTTACAATTTTTTGAAAATCGACAATGAATATGTTTATTTTGTTTACAATTATATTTTTGTGGTAGACGATCGTTTTATTTTAGAATTGTTGCCTTTTGCAGTAAGTGCATTTCGTATAACGTTTTTTATACGCCGCCTCTCACTTGGCAACTTAAATTGTGACTCATACATTTCAGGGCTGGCACAACTTTCAATTATATTATTCATTTTTTATATAATATATATATATAAATATATTTTTAGGTAAAGTCGAATTATTTATTTTTCACATTTCTCAGATTACATAAATAGCAAAATTATAATTTATAAAATTAAATTTTTGTGAAAATATAAATAATATTTCAGAACTGTATCATCTAAATTATTAAAAAAAAAACACTCCAAGCGTATGATGTTAATATAAATTCATCATAGGAAATTTTAATTCATTGTTATCTATATAAATTTTATTACAAGGTTGAAAATTAATATAATTATTTTTTTTCGTTGGTTTTTCTGATTACCGCGTGTCAATCGTCATTTGATGAGACAAAAAAAAATAAAAAAAAAACAGCTTGAAATGAATCTTGTATCAACGAGTACGATGAACTTTTAAATGTTTCGAAAACGGCACTTTTGCATTAGCACTACCTTTGCGAAAATTGATCACTTTTCAATGGACGATTATCATGTATCTTTTATGTCATTTTTTTTCTATTATGATACTAACATTTACTTTACTTATTTTCTTACGTATTATTTAGTATAAATGTAATCAAGCAAATAATTTGAAATGGTAACTATTTTTTTATTTAGTATTTTTTATTTTCATACTTTTAGTTATACATTTTTTTATAAATTTTTGTGTATAAGAATTTCATTTGTAATCATTTTTGTTTTTGGAGTTTTTGTGTTTTAATATTGTTTAATTTTTTCATTTTCAATTAAAATATTTAAAAACAAAATTTTAGTTTTGGATCGGATTTTGCTCAAATTAAAATTATATATTTATATTTGTTATTTATTATCTTAAATTTCAGTGTATTTTAAAATATTGTTAGTTTTCGTTAGAAATTTCCAGATTACGACGATTCAGGAAAAAAGTAAATATTTATTAAAAAAAATTAATTAATTCATTAGAATAAATCTTATCAATAAACGATAAATATTGGCTTATTTCACTATTGTTAAATACACTCCATTCGTTATTATTATGACTGATGTATTTTATTGCTATAGAAGCTCAAATGCCAATATGTATATACATTAACGATATTCATATTAAAATATAATAAAAAAAACAAACAAAATATTGCATATTGTTTTATTGATTCAAAAAAAAGGAGATTTTTTCATTTGGAATTAGGTATAATTTTATTTTATGACAAAAGATGCTTCGTTATTTTCTTGTAGTAAGCAAATATTGCGTTCTAATATAAACGTTACATATTTTTCTTTTTGCAAGTAAAGAATATATATATATATATATATATATATATATATATATATATATATATATTTGTAGTTATGGATTTTTTTCGCTGAAGACTTTCAGTTGCCTTTGTGACGTGACTCGTATAGTAGCCATTTCTTACTGCTGTCGATCGATCAAATTTTAATTATCGTTTTATTTCTACTTATAATATATATATATATATATATATATATATATATATATATACACACATATATATATATATATATATATATATATATATATATATACACACACACATATATATATATATATATATATATATATATATATATATACATTACTTATCAGTTTTTCGTTATTTATTGTGTTTACAGTTCAATATTCAATTACATTTTAGAATTAGTTCCAATTAAAAAAAAACAATTTGATAATAATATTAAATATTGACTGACTGATCGTCGATATGGAGTCCACTTTTAATAAAATTGATATATCTGAAGATAGTAATAAATGTAATATTTTTATATTTAATAGTCATTTACATATTTTTAATGTTTCAATTATAAAAATATGTCTTGTACATATACATTTATAATTTGTTTAATATTGAGAAATTACATATGCTTATATGTTTTTTGTATGAATATGAGAAGAAATTTGTCTTTATTCGAATACACTTATTCCTACGTTATCATTTAAAATATTGCTTTTATTTTACCGTGTGAGTAATGTTTGATATTGATTTCATTTCGTTAAATTGTTTGTGTTATGTCTGCTATAAAACTGCTATGCATATAATAAATAATACATATATATTTATTTTATTCTTTAAAAATATCGTAAAATGAAAAAGTTTATTTTTTTCAACAGCTATTATATTATACAGTATAATATGTTTGTCTTATTTGTTTCTGGAACTTAAGTTGTTGTATGTATATTATTGATTTTATTAATCTAATACTAAATTTACTTTATCTTTAATTTATATACTTTATATATCATATCAATTGTAATAGAAAGGCTTCGTGCCTGATATTATATATATATATATATATATATATATATATATATATATATATATATATATATATATATATAATTTTAAAAATAACAATCAAAGATTTATTTTTTAATTAACGTTATGTCTTCTAATAATTATATGTACATAAAGATAGCTAATAAAATATTATATTAAAAAAAATGTAGTAAAAAGTGGTTCTCTATTGATTTTTCCGTTATTATATAAATTTTCATATTCATATTAACATATTGTTAACGCTCGTCAAACTGGAAATGTCGTCATCCTTCAATGATTTTAGATTTTAAATAGTTTTTTATACTACCAGCGTATTTTTTGACTTCTAACATTTTTTTTTCAAAAAAAAGTCAAAAGTAATGGCATCTTTGATTATTATAATTACGTTTAATTCGATATGAATCAGTTTGTTTGTAGCATAACTGTTTTTGTTGTATTTAATTTTAATGTAAATATTTGAAATTTCATTTCTCATATGTAATAATTAATAAAAAATAATACGTTGTTTCTAGTCTTCAACTTTCAATCCAAAAATATGTTTTATTACAAATGCAAACAAATACGACTCTCCCTAGAAGTAAGAGGAGAAACTCATGCAAATTTACATTTTTTAGTATATTTGCTTTTCTTAAATTTATCGAAAATATTGTATATAATACGAAAAAATCCTAAAAATCTGTTTTGGAGTTTTCTGTGTGTTAATTTTGTCAAGAAATGCAATAATTACCCTTAACATTAGATTTTGCCCTATGTTGCAAATTACTCAAAATTAATTAACTCATTTTACTCAAATATTACAAGAATATAATTCAAATATGACAGTTTAAAAAAATATGTGTAGTTTCTCCTAAAACCTTATCATTTCTAATACAAATTTCGATTTTTCTTATGCTTGCGCAAATTGTAATTGCGTAATAAAAAGATTGGATATTTAATTTTAGGTGATAATTATGAATTACAATTTTACCATCGTATATTTAGGTAATATTTTTTTGGTCGCCATTGATATGTTAGTATACAATATTTTTTAATTTACTTTATGTCATATGTTATCGATTAAATGTATTTTAAGTTTTCAAATTATTATGTAGTATACTTTTAGCACCATTTTGTCATTAGCAATAATCAAAATGTGAAGATTGTTTTTTTTTTATTTGTAAAGTAGTTAAATATCGATCTAATTTAAAAACTTTAAAAGAATTATAACTTTAAATTGTAACTTTAAAAGAATTATATTAACTTCTTCTTATAATAAAATATATTTGTGGACAATATGTTATAATAGCAAATTTATTATATAATATTATATATTTTCTTTCGGTTCAATAAATCATTTGGTATTTGTACGATAACGGATGTGTTTATGATTAAAATTAATTACACACCTGTTACATTAAAACGATACAAGAGATGTTTATTGTCATACAAGCCGTCGTCGCGTTGGAATCGAAGAGAATGGGACGCACGGTCGAACAACGGTCACGTATGTATCTAAACCAGAAACCGTTTTAAACCAACGAAAGCAGAAAGAGAAAGAATAGCCACGCCAGCAACGAGAGCAAGAAGAACAGGAACTAACGCAAAAAAAAGTGTTAGCAGGCTTTGGCGTGCTTTCGACAGTGATTTGTTAGCGGTCATGCAAGCTGGAAATGGCTCTCCGGAGCCGCAAAGTCTCGAATATATAGAAGATCCCTATTTCATTAAATTAGAATCTCACGTGACTCCTAGTCTCGACGAAGACAATAATGAAAATGATGACTCGGGTTCGGAAGCAGAGGCTTGGAGTAGACTGTCTCCAAGATTAAACACGAACGAAGATCTTCACGACGATAGTTTGCTGTGTGTAGAGACAGAATTTGTGACTAATCGTCGTCGTGGACGTCTGTTGATATTTAGGAAGAAGATACGAGACGTCCGAGTCACATTTCAGGATTTCTCCAAACCGTACATAGCCAAGATCTCTAGCCACAACAATTACAAGAAGTTCTTGGGCCTCGCTGCAGGAGGTTCTACTAACAAAAAGCAAACCCTCAATAGATTCAATTCTGCCCTCCCTTTTTGGATTTGTTTATTTTTTTTTTAATTGAAATCAATAATTATTGGTCCGTAACCATACTTTGCGAATTTTGTTTCTATCACTTCCTATTCTTTGTTCATTTTTTATGAGTGATTTCTATCGCTCTTATTGTAATATAACTGTTAGTTCACATTTCAAATAACACCAGTTGGTCTATACTTATAATGATAAATTATGAAGTTTTGTAGTGATTTTTTTACATTCTTCGTGTGCAGTTTTTAATAGATACATTTTATTTCATGTGTTTTTTTTATTATTATTGCTTTGCATATTAGATTAATTTAATTTCTTTTTTAATGAAAGTAATATTATATTTTTCGCGTTTGACGTTCACATTTTTTTATTAATGACTTTCATTTAACGTTAAATTAAAAATAAAAATATATTTAAATTAAAATTTAATATGCAGAAAAATTATTTCACAATGTGTTTATGCAAATTCGCAAAAGGAAATTTAAAATAACAATTGCAATTAAAACTAATATTAATATTTATCACTAAATTGCAATTTTTCATTTGAAGTTATGTTAAAAAATTTAAATGATCAATTCCATTTAAAGTTTTAATCATGTTTATAATATGTCATAAATTACATATTCTTCACATTTATAATATATAACATATGTTATGGTTTTTAACAAATAAGTCATTTTTTCCTATCAATGATATAATACCTTAATATTTTACTTAATATTAGAAATAGTTAATATTGTTTTTATAAAAAATTATACAATGTTAAGAATATTATCATTTATGTAATATACTTATTAAATTCCAGTAATTTATATTAAAAAACATTTAGTATTTATAATTTATTGAAATATCACTAATATGATTTTTTTATAATAGTAGATGAAGCTGCACCGGTTTCTCCTAGTGAAGAAGCCGTACCAGAGCTCATTGGATTGACTCCAGAGCAGGTGGAGCAGCAAAAAGCCGAGTGGACTCAGGAATTAGCGAGAGTGGAAGACGAAATCGCCACTCTCAGATTAGTGTTGGCGAGCAAAATTCGTGTCAGTTCAGATTTGAAGCGTAAATTAGGAATTTCCGTGTGGAAAGAGTTTGCTGATGACATGAATCAGAGCATTAAAAATGTCAAAGAGAGTCAAGTGTTAGTACTTTATCGATATTTTTGCTTTTTGCTTTTGAGTTAATTTATTTTTAATTATAATTGTTATCTTGTCTCAAAATTACGCACATGCTTTAAAATGCTTAATTTTTTGTTTATTACAACAAACATATTTCGTAAATATATAGTATATATTTTTCTAATGTTTAAATATACTGGTAATGGATCATTTATGTAAAATTATTGTTACAAATTTATTGATTTTTTTTGTTTTTCTTTCATTTATGAAATTGTTTATTTAACTTATAAGAAAGGTGGTTGGTTATTTTAGATTACTTTTTGTACATTTTTTTAAAGTTTGACATTAAACTTTTATTTTGAGACAAATTATATATATATATATATATATATATATATATATATATATATATATATATATATATATATATATTTATATATGTATATATATATGTGTGTGTGATTTCATAATGTCGTTGAGAATTACTACAATAAATATTTTTAAATAATATTTTTTTTTCTATTTCAAGTATTGATTTATGGAATATTTATTTCCAGTAGAGTATTAAAATTATTTTAAATATTTAAAGCCATTCAGAATATTTTAATTTTTTGGCACTCGAGTACCAAAAAATTAATGATATTTATGTAAAATATTTAATTGTAAGTACAATGACATTTATGTTAGATAATTTTGCCTATTAATTGGTCTAACAGAAAGTTTTGTCCTATATTAATTAAAATTTCAATTCATGTTAAATTGTTTATGGTTGTTCACTTTCCTTTAATTATTGTCGTTTTGGAAAATTTTTGTATTTTAGACTTTTTTTGAAAGGGAAAAAATCAAAATTGATAATGTAATTTTCGCCTCTAAAATTAGCTAATTTATAGTAATAGAATCCAAAAATTATTCTCTTTGAAAGAGGTGATAAATAACGATAAAAATTAAATAGTTCAACAGATGATTGTGCTGTTAATATATTATTTTCTTTTCATTTAATAATGGACAGAAGTTTCTCGTAGACATAATATTTAATAATTTATTTTATGATGCACGTGATATTTTTTGTTTTGTTTTGTTAATGCTGTTATATATATATATATATATATATATATATATATATATATATATATATATATATATATATATATATATATATTATTTATTTTATTTTTTTTTTGGATGCCG
The DNA here is from genome assembly GCA_024500535.1 of Leptonema lineaticorne. NCBI lineage: Eukaryota > Metazoa > Arthropoda > Insecta > Trichoptera > Hydropsychidae > Leptonema > Leptonema lineaticorne. The sequence continues at coordinate 12,860,942 of JANIJI010000017.1, forward strand.
AATAACACTCAACTACAGTTATAATAGTGTTGAAAATTGCGTTGGACATATAACAAAAGTTGTTACTGACGCTCCAGTGTAAGTAATGTAATAGATATTTGGTATTATCGGATGTTCTTACTAATTAACAACACCTTTTATTGCATGACTCTAAAATATAACCATATATTTATTTTGTTTATTTTTTCACAACGATATGTGTAATGAAATCTTTTTGTTTGTAAAATATTAAACGAAAGATTGTGTTTAAGTATATATCTAATTTTATTTATATGTTTTTGTTTTATTATTGTCATGTATTTTGTGCTGTATGTTGAATTATTTTTGTTTACAATATTTATTTATAAGACATAATTATACAATATCCTGATTATCTGCAGAGGAGAATTTATACTATTTCAGTTCAGATCAGTTTAATATTGAATAACAGATATGTAAAGTTTCAAACTTATTCAAAAATCGATTTACTAATACTTGGATGTATTTTGGGATTATAACGTAGTTTTAAGAATTTTATTTTTTTTTAGATGGGTTTTATATAAAGTTCGATGTTTTCTAATACGTTACATATATTTTTTCTAAGCGATCAAAGATAAAATAATTTTAATATTCCATAATGTAATACTTTTTATATATTATATTTAGTTAAAAAACATAACCACATTTTTATAGTATCGTTGTTTTTTAAACATATTCGATTTTAATTTATATTTGAAATATTTAGTAGTTTAATGTTTGGTGGTATGGTATATTTTGCATTAAGACGTTAAAAATTTAAAATTATTGATCTTTTTTTTGTATTTTAGGTTTCAAAAGACAGAATCTGTGATTAAAACCACTGCTGAAAAGACTTCGTCTTTATTTGGTGGATTGACATCCAAGTTGGGACAAATGAGAAATTCCGAATCATTCCGTTCTTTTGAAGAAAAAATGGGTAGCGCTTATGAGAATGTCAAGGTAAAGTTGTAATTTTAATCGAATATATTCACACTATATTGGGAACCTATTTTTTCAAGTTAAATAAAAATATTACAATGAGAATGATACTTAATTATAAATTAAATGACTTGTATATTACATATGTAAATCTTTTAAAATTTCTAGAAAAGAAATTTTTGTTTATTGTTGTAAGTTTAGTGAATCAATTTATTTTATCAAATCGAAAACTTGATTATCTGTTTTTACTAATATAAATCTGATTAAGTAAACGTTTTATATCACGTTATTTTTAGGGGAAAGTAGTATCAAGATCCAACTCTGAACAAAACTTCGATGAATGCATGGGTGAGAATAGAGATCGTAGGAAATCTCAACCAGTAGCAACATCTCCAACTATTCCAGAAAACGTTCCACTTCCTTAATTCTTTGCCTCGAACAATTATTAATCGAGCTTTCTTTTCCAAATCTATATTTAAAAAAAATATTATAAAGCTTTTTCATTTAATCATGTTTTAAAATTGTAAAAAATCTATCCTTTGGATGTGCAATTCTGTTAAATTTGTTTATTCATTATATATATAAACCTTTTCTAACGATTGATCAGTCAACACATAATTGTTCTGGATTATTATTTTTAATTTATTTTATGTGAAGAAAATTTGTTTTATATAAATTTTGATTTGGTTCAACTGAATTATTATTTTTTTAGTGATAAAGATCGTAAAACCTCTTTTAAGAGAGGTCACAGTTTATTATTATTATAATACTAAAATTTTTATCATGTTTTGTAACTTTCTTCATATAATGTTATCTTTTTAGGTTAAAAACAAAAAAAAATGCATTAGATCAAATTGAAAAGAGTTATTACAATCGTTTAAAATATATTAATACTCTCAAGTCCAAATTCTTGCTCATTGTCATCTAAATTGGTGATAATTTCGCAAATGAAAATTTCACTAATTAATCATTAAACATCTGTATAATGTACTTAAGTGAAAGAAAATGTATATTACACCAATACATATATTTTGGTATTTTTCGATCGATATTTTAAATATCCAAAATAGATTTAAGTAACATCAATTTATTATTGTTATTACTTATAAAGGCTTCTAATATAAATAACTTAGCTTCTCGCAGAACAGTTAATGATTTTTATAACAGGTAATTGTTAACACACACACACACACAATATATATATATATATATATATATATATATATATATATATATATATATATATATATATATCTTTTTAATGTGAAATGTTCATTAAAAAATCACAATTTTTATTATTAAACACGCGTATATATGTTTATAAAATAAATTATATTAATAAATACTAAAATTTTATCTCCATATATTATTAATCGTGTTCTAAGTAATTAATATTGTCTGAAAAAATGCCTTAACAAGTACATTTTTCAAAGTTATTATTTATATGATAATTGATGTATCTCAGTAAATTACTAATTTGGTAAGACATGTAAACATTTGCATATATATATATATATATATATATATATATATATGGTATATATATATATATATATATATATATATATATATATATATATATATATGGTATATATATATATATATATATATATATATATATATATATATATATGGTATATATATATATATATATATATATATATATATATATATATATATATATATATATATATATATATATATATATATATATATATATATATATATATATATATATACATATATAGTTTATAGCATTGATTGTGAATTAAAAATATTTATATTTTAATATATCTTTTAATATATATTACTGAAATACTATTTCTTCCTTCCTTATCACCAGATTATATAACTTAAAAATGTTAATAAGAATTTCGCAGATTTAATTGAAAACATGTATATTTTTAATTTTGTTGAACTACATAATATTTGTTTCACACACTTTTGGTTTATTGAAAATATTCTTGCCCCTTTAAAGAATTGCTAAAAGTTTTTTTTATATACAGATTCTGATTTGATTGTATGGTTTTATTTTATTTTAAAAATAAAAATAAAGTAATATACTACTGTGATCAAAAAGTAAAGTGTAATTGTCATTTAAAACTTCTGAGCTTTAGGAAGGCAGGTAAATTATATTTTTTTCCTATGTTAATAGGACTATCTATAACATTTGTTTTTATAACTCTTGGTTCCTTCATCACGATAATGCACCATGTCATACTGCATTGTTTCTTCGCGACTTTTTTGCTAAAAACTCGACTCATATTCTTTCGCAACCACTGTATTTGCCTAATTTGGCTCCGTGCGACTTCTGACTATTCAGCAAACTCGAAAGATCAATGCGGGGACATCGTTTTGACACGATTGAGGAAACTGAAAAATTGAATCGAAGGTCTTTTGTATAAATCTCGTAATCAATTTTAAGACCACTTCCTAATTAATATCCAATTGAGTCGAAATTTGGCATATTTACTTCTCCATGACAATATATCAGAGTCCCAAACTTTTTTGGTCGATGGATCTCTTTTTTATAGTTAAAAGTTGTTCACAAACCCTTAAATGAAAAACCTATAGACAGGGGCGGGCCACCAAATTTTGAACAACCGGATCGTTATTTTGAAACAAAAAAAACCGAGGACCGTGTGTTTCATTAACGCTTCTCATTTTTTTGAAATCCAAACCTTCAGACCCTCCAACATTGTTCAGGGATTTCCAAATCATTTTCAATCTTACCCCCTAAACAATACTAGAGACCTCTGGGGATCCGCATAGACCACTTTGAGAGCCACTGCAATATATGAATCGATTAACCTATTTACTAATTAATTGATCAATTATAATAAATTATAAGATTTTATGGTGGTATCTAGTTACAAATGTAAAATTAAATTTACTGTATATTTGTAATGTATATTGTTGATGGATGTGAGCGTGCATCCATTCTCAATTTTTTTCTGATTCCCCTCTCCCCATTGTATGACAGTATAATTTCACACATCGTATTTTAAATGAGCCAAAACGCTATTTAATTGAACTAAAAATGAATTTTGTTTGAACAGTCATTCAAACAAATGACTAATGGAGAAAGGTTGGTCACCTTAAAGTAGGCGTGTCAAACTCAGCATATTGCAGGCCACTTGAGATTTGTGTACTAAATCGTGGGCCGCAAGCTTCAATTAAAAGCGCTACAAGCTTTATAATCAAAATATCAATTTATTTAAATTACACTGTAACTTTATTAAACGGAACTACATACAAATAAAAAAAAATACTTTTAAATATCAATTTTATATATTATCAAATCAGCACATTTCATTGGGCTGCACGCGGCCCGCGTACTTGTGTTTGACGACAATAATATGTGAAGTAATGCTTTTGAGAGGGAGGAAAGAACGGAAAAAATGAGGGGATGTTCACCATAACAAGGAAATCTAAATATTCTGGTCATATGAAAGATAATTAAAAATATATTATATGAATTTTAAACATAAAAACCTAGTGTCATATTTTGTGCAATTGGAAGTTATCTAATTTTATAGACGTTAAAAACATTAAATAAAATAATAAGTATATTTTGAATCGATTTTTATTATGGATTTTCAATAATATACAGAAATTATTGATATGAAAATAAAGGACTTTCTACATAAATTGTAATTTAGAAAATAATATACATACATGCACGATGCCAAACACCGTCCTTATTGCAACTATAGAAAGTGGAGGGATTTAAGAAACCAAATACATATTACAATTAAAAATAACTAACAACAAATATCAAGGAAAATGTGGATTTTTGTAATAAAAATCAATTTAATTATTCTTTTTTTTTTGTAAAATTTATCTCAGTAAGATCTATCAAGAGACACACAATATACGTACGTACATTTATATATAAATAACATATTGCAAAAAACTAAAATAACACGTACATGTGCTGGCTAATATTCTTTTTTTTTGTATTTGTAGGCACACCACATTCTGTTATTGTGTTACCCTGCACGAAGACTTAAAAATATCAACATATTTGGAAGTTATTTAAAAAACAAATAAAATCATTTAATTTTCATTTAATTCTACAATTACTAAACGCTAACGAATGTTTTTTTTTTGTTAATCGTTTTTCCTTTTGATAAATGACAGCAACAATATATATATATATATATATATATATATATATATATATATATATATATATATATATATATATATAATGGATTAGGGTGCTATATCGAGTTTAATTATATTAAATTAAATTTATTGACTAATTTATGTAATAACATAGTAATTACATTTTAAATTTGATGGAAACGAAAAAACAATGTTACGAACAATTTCATAAGCTGTAAGTAACTAATGACATTTGATGTGCAACAAAAACAAGAAATATGAACTCCTTTTAATCTAAATTGGATGTATTTTGTATGATTGCTAGTTAAGGCTAATTTTCAATTTTATAACTATTTTATTTTCCATTTCCCTTTGATATATTAGAAAAAATATTAATTTGTATAATCTCTGAAAAAATAATGACGTATATATATATATATATATATATATATACCATATATGACAAACGTACTCTTTTAAAGTTAGCATATTTATTAATATTTTTTAAAGTACATGACAAAGCAGCATTTCCCAAACTAATCAAACCCAGAAAATATAAATATCAATAATAGAAATTAAATCAAAATGTAGAAAAAATAAATCAATGTTGCAAATATAGGAAATTCTTTGATATATTATATCAATTACGTAATCATTTAATACATACTGAAAATTATGTTATAAACTCGGAATATTCTTTACTTCCTTAGCATGATGCTTCAATAATGAAATTATGGATAAAAATTAATAGCCCGAAGAAAAAAATGAACATTGATATTTATAATCAATATTAATATGCAATAAAAATGGTTTTTCATAGAAATACGTTAATCAATATTAAATATGACGATAAGAGATATAAATATAAGTTTAGAAAATGCTGCAATAAAATTCTTAGTTCGTTATTTAAGACATAACTGAGATCTAGTAATGAATGTATGAGACAATTATAGGCCATTTGGAAGAAAATAAAAAAATAATTGCCATTTTAAAAGAAAAATAAATTACTGCATTGGTCTGTTATTATAGTTTCTACATTGATTTTATTTTGAATAAACATGAAAGTGTGTCAATTAGTATTTCTCTATATTTAATTAACAAATTAATTGTGAAATAAGAAATTTGAACTTTTATGTGGATATATATATGTATATGTATATATATATATATATATATATATATATATATATATATATATATATATATAATATATCTGTGAAAAATGATGGAAACTCAAATATAAAATAAAACCGATGAAGATCTAATGTTTATCAAAAAAAATAATGAGAGTACTAAGGGTATTATAACCTTTTCTTCTATGACTTATTATGACTGCCTCATACAATTTATAATATTAGTTACTAAAGAAAATGTTGTTTTTCTGTACATGTGCGTACTTAAATCATATATATTAGGGACGAGCTACTCTTAAATATATAATATTGATAAATTTTGACAACATGATTGCTATTAAACTGATTAACATATCTTTCATTAACTACTTCAACAAACACAATTTCTTGCTATGAATAAAATTTCGAATAGCACATTGGAAAAATCTTTTTAACTGTCACACACATTACGACATTGTCATTTAAATTAGTCAAATATATAAAAAAAATACATTTATAATTACAGAAAAAATTAAATGTTCCTTTTAAAATCTGAAAATAACAAATATATTTAAATATGATATTGATTGTTTAAATGCAATAACATTTTAGAACGTTTAGATGACTTTTAGTATTTTTCTTTAATTTTGAAAATATTATTAAATACTTGCAAAACTAAATTTACCAAGTTTTCAGACTGTATAAGATAATTTAGCATATCTTAGATAGCATATATATATATATATATATATATATATATATATATATATATATATATATATATATATATATATAATGTATTTAAAAAATAAAATAAAATAAATTTTAACGAAGTCCAATATTTAGTAACAGATTTATAAAACTATTTCGAATCAATTTTCAAATAATTACAAACTAAATATTGATTTACATTATGGAAAACTGACAAGTTGCATGATAAGAAGTGATTTCTATGCAATATATATATATATATATATATATATATATATATATATATATATATATATATATATATAAGTTAGCAATAATTTTGAAGTTAAGCAATATACACAGACATTCAATACATATAATCTAAATGGAAATTTAAATTAAATAACAATGTGAACTAAAAGCACTCACACATACATAATTCATCTTCTAATTAAAAAAAAAGAAAATAAAATTACATTACAGACGTCTAATAACAATAGAAGTATAAATAAAATTAAAAAAGTGTTTCCCGAATCAAATGATACTTATTATAATTTATAGATGGTTTGACAAGTAATAATCTTAAATTACTTTAAGAATATTGTAAAATATTTTCATTGTTTATAAAATTATATGTAATTTTATAAACCTTTGTCATTTTTTTTATATTTTGATAATTAAAATTCAACAAAATACTGATTTCAGAAATGAATGTTATTTTTTTACTTTACAAAATAAAAATATCATAATTCCAGAATGATTCGAGAAACGCAAATTTAATATTACATATGTATGTGAGCAGGTATTTTATAAAAAGCAAATTTTAATGTAGTAGATAAACGTTTTGAAATGAAATGCATATACGTTGTTGTGCAAAGAAAATAAAGTTTTTATAATACACAGTTCATGAGTAAATTGAGAGTAATTATAAAATCCTGATATTGGAAATGCAAAAAAATATTGCAATAGTAAAAATGAAGGATTCGTCATCGTTATATCCTATTGATATGTGATATTTCACAGCATTGTAATGAAATTTGAAGTATTTTGGAATATAGACATTATTATTTATAAAACATATTAATCATAAAAGCAAACTACGAACTGTGAACGATTTTCTTTGCACAATAGTATATACAATTATAATAGTACATATATGAATGTATCAATATATTCTATTAATAGCATGCACAAAAATTTACACGAAACAACTCTTGGAGTTTATTAATTACAATTTATATTAAAACCATACACTATATTAAAATATTCTTTTGTCAGTTTACAATTAACGCATAATTTGTGTTTTTTTATTATTTAAGTCTACACACGCAATAAATTCGAATGAATGACCTATTTTCATTGGCATTTTTAGAAAAATCTAAAGAATCATAATGCGTGGTATAGGTACATGACAATAACTGAGATACACCTGAAGAGAAAAAAACTTAAATATATAAAGACAACAACTTAATCGCTAATAATTTGAATATAATCCCTTGTATATCGTTTATTATATTTAAATAATTTCATATCTACTTCTCCCATATGTAATTACTAGTGGATTTTATTTTAAATAATACACAAATATAAATTAATACGACAAAACTCGTATTAAAAGTGATTGCTGCCTTGGTGTATTTCACTATTAAAACAAAAAAAAATATGTTAGATATGAAATCATATTACAAATGGTGATTTCTTTCCTTGTCAAGAAAATAAATAAAGGAATAATATATGATGTCAAAAATATAGTTATAATTTGGATTGAAGTAATATAAAAGGCATATGAAAAAAAGATTAACATATGAAAAAGTAAAATATGTTCTAGTATTATAAATTCTTATTTTGATCAATTTCAGAATTGTTTAGAAGAGAAATTTAAAAAAAATCGAACATAATTGAATGACGTACGAAATATTAAAAAATCTTAAATATATGTGATAAATTTGTACAGATTTATATATAATCCTACAAAAAGACTTATATCAATATGGCAGTGGATAAACTGATTTTTTTTAACTTATCATTCAGATTAAAGATTAATTAAGAAACAACCAACCCATCTCAGTGCCTTAATATTAATAAACAAAAAGAATTAAAAAATAATATTAAAATAGAGCTGTGTCATAAGTGAAGCAATTCAACTATTTTACTATTTAAATATGTATCAAAATATAAATAAATAAAATTAGAAAACACTTGTATGTAACGATATATATATATATATATATATATATATATATATATATATATATATATATATATATATATATATATAATTTTAAATATTATTTTCTTGACTGCAAGAGATAGTTGTTAAATATATAAATCGATAAATTTAAATCTAATGCAAACCCCTGTTTATGTAAAATTGACTCGTAATCGATATATATATATATATATTTATGTGTATATATGTATTCTAAATGTTTGCACAATTTATAAATGAAATCCCTCATATATATATAAATAAATGCAACTACTTATCAATTTAAATGATCATGAATTAATAATCAATTATTTAGGATTTAGCAAATTTTAATTTATTTTTCAATCATATTTCATTTAGAAACTATAAAAGATATATATGTAAATTATATTAAGGTATAAAGTTAATATAGATTCTTTAAAATGAAAGAGACATTCAGATAAATATTATAAGATAGCAATTAAGTACTATAAACTAATTAGTTGCATGTACCTTAATATATTTGCCGAAAATACTGAGCATTGTATTATAAAATTATTAATAAGTAATTCTTAAAGCAACCACAAATCATTCAAAATTTTATAATTTGAGAAGTCATTATTGCTTTAAAAAAAATAAAACTTGTGTAAGAAAGTTACACAAATGGTATATATAATAATGTAGAAATTAAATTTCTTAAGACAGATGGGCATTTTATATTAATATTTACAAATAAAATGGTCTATATGAGATATTATAAATAAAAATTCGAACCAAGGCATAGCTAAGTTAATACAGTTTTTGATATCATATATCATTCCGCTTCCTTAACTATTCTTTTTCTCTGTTTGAATGATTTAACAAATAGAATAATAATAAAATATTCCAAAAATTAACAATTCGTTAAGCGAAATACATAACTTTTTTGGTATCAGCGTGCACTGTAATTGCTCGAGCCATAGCACCAGGGGTGCGATCTTCTGAGCAGCCCGATTGGTGACTGCCTTCTCCAGAATCGTGCTCTTTCTCAACAAGATGATAACGAGCTCTAAATGCTACTAAATGAGCATAATACGCTGGCGCTGGAATGCTCACTGATCTTGTACAACGAACATATGTATGACATAATTGATATGTCAAACACTGTAATTCATCCGAATCGAAGTGATTGTCGTCCCAAAGTACATGATAATGTGAAGGTCGACTAGTACCCTGAAATTAATATTATAATTAATATTTTATTAATATAAATGTTTATTTCTAGTATATAAAAATACCTGAATGCCTTGATGACTGCATAAATAAAAATCGAATTCTGTTGGATGCGTTATACCAACGTCGACTGTTGTGCCTGCAGGTATATTTCCTGATTTGCCAGATTGTTCTTTTTTATCAGAACAAAACAATCTAGTGTGATGGCGTTTTTGAACGACAATAAATGTAATACCAGGTTTATAATCAGCCTCTAATTTAATACAGGCTTCTCGAACAGCAGTCAGTTCATGTTGTAATACATGTATGAATTGTCCTTCAGACACTCCATCTCTGTACATAATTATACGATGTGGTTTAAAACCACCAGTACTCTTGTAAAACATAATCAATAGTTCTCGAACCATACTGCTCATTTCTTGGATGATTTCTTGTCTATAATGAATATTTTAGAAGAGTAATTAATACAAATATTAAATGATTTTTTAATATGTTATACACGAAATTGTAGTGTTAATATAAAAAGTAATATATTTCTCTTTATATTTACAGTTAAGAGAATTTAATTTTTGTATTTAAAATAATACTATTTTATGATTCTCGATAAAACCACTAAAATATGTTTTTTAGTTTCGATAATTTATAACTTTCTGGATATTCTTTAAAGGTTTCATAATTTGAAGTATAGAATAAAATATTTTTTATTTGATATTACCTATGTTGTTGAACTCTTACAGTTGCAGCGTAACGCGAAGGATGGGCATCCATAGAACCAACTACAGCTGCAATAGATGGTTTTTTGTTATCACCTGCAGGAGGATGAGTTACATCTGCTCCCAAGAATATTACAGGTTCATTAAAAACTTTTGGCCGAAGTGATGGGACTAAAATGGAGTTAATGCCTCCCAATTTTACATTAATTTTCAAACAAAGATTACTCAATGTTTGTGGAGATGTTTTATTAACATTTTTTGCTTGAACACACTGCGTTGCCATTCCAAGTACAGTATCTCCAACTCTTTTTACTTCAGCTGCGAAATTTGATTAAATATTTAAATATAAAAATTGAACTAAATTTAGAAGCCATTATTACAAAAAATACCATAAACAGGTGTTTTTCCTGGAAGCACTACGACAACCAATTGTAAAGACACAAATGTAGATTTTAAGTATTTAAACATGGGTTCAACTTGGTCAGGGCCAGTAGCATATTTGCAAAAACATGGCTGTCCAATTATGGGCATTCCAGCATCGTTTGAAATTTTTTGTAATTGCTGGGTAAAATTTCTGAAATTTAATAATTTGATTGATTAGTATTAAAAAGCAAATAAAATACAAAAAAATGCGAATAAATAATATGAAAACCAAATTACTTTAAAGCATCTTCACGAACAGTACGTTGTGGAGCAAAGCATGCTATAGCCCAAACTCTTATTTCAACTCCAGTGAAAAACTGCTTGCCTCTCATATCCCACACACCTTGATTGGGGAGAGCTTGTTGTTTACTCTGTGAACAAACGACCATCTTACTCCGGCTTCGCTACTGTTCGCCAACCAAATCTTTGTGTGCTTTGGAATTCAATTATATTACAATAATAAAATGGAAATTATGAGTTTTAATTTCCTCAAATACTATTTTTTTTTAATAATTGTCATATATATATATATATATAATTTTCAGTTCTACATATATCAGTAATTCAATACTTATTTTGTAAAGGATTATCAAAACACTTCATAAGAATCCATTTTATCTTATATATAAAATAATACAGTACATATACATTTCAAATTGACTATATATTTTATATTATCGAAGAATAGAAAATTAAAAACAACATTAAAAAGGTTTGTATTTTACTTGTCCTCCTAATGAGGAAATTCTTCCACCATACTGAAGTTTTGGTGGAGGTAATACACGTCCACGAACTTCCATCATGTGGTTGCTGATAGTTAAACCAAATTCTTGAACATATGCATCATTATTGAAATCAGCACGTCTTACTAAATTATTAATTTCTCTCTCTCTATAAATTACATAAAAAGGTATTAAACACATTCATATATTAATAGAAATAATCGATACTAAAACTAATTCTTTTACCTATCAGGTGCACTACGTGCAGTTGCTTTAATCATAGTAGATGTTTGCATGTCAGTTAATTTTTTAATGCATCTTTGACCAGGTACAATGTTACATACTTCCAGTGGCAAGTATGTGTGTTTATGTTCTTGACCAACTTGAAGACATGGAAGATGAGGATATCGTAATTTCATTTTATATTTATCCAAAAAGTATTTTGCAACTGTACATTCAACTGTTTGTCCATTTTCCAATTGCAATGGAAATCTATAGTAAAATATTTATGTCTTTAATAAACATTAGGTTTTAATATATTACATATATAAACAAGCTATAAAATCTTACGATTGCATTTGTGCTGGACGGCGAGTTACATTACAAACTCTATATTTACGTTTCATTGTACCACAATGCGTAATTTCTATCTTTAGTCCTTTAATTTCTTTGGTGAATTTGACTCTTTGAGAATCAGTCAATGGTTTTCGCTGCTCGTTTATATCTCTAATATCAAGTACTTCACACATGAAATCGATTACAGGTTGTGCTTTATAAAATGCAGTTGCAGAAACTGAAAAAAAGCAATATATATATATATATATATATATATATATATATATATATATATACATATACATATACATATAAGTAATTAAAATTGTTGGCATTAAAATAACATTCTGACCATCTATATTTAACATCATTTTCCATTGACTTGGTCTCACGGATTGATGGAAACCAAACCAAACTTCACGTCCTCCACCAAGAGGATGATAATATCCATCAGGAGAAGAGAAAAAGCTGCGACCTACAGGTGTATATGTCATCGAAGGTAAATGACGCATGACAACATCTAATGCAAGGATAGCATCAAAGGGAATTTGTCGTGTACGTCCTTCTAACGCTTCTTCTAGAGCATAAAGTGAAACCTGCAATAAATATATTAAGTAAGACAATAGAAAGACACACATTTATATATGTGTATAAAGTCGAATTGAAATACCTGAGCAACCCATTTTATAGTAACTCTAAAAACGCGATCTTTACCTTCTCCTGGTAAAGTTACTTCCAATTCTAATCTATCATTTCCAATTGGTAATGGATCTCTAGTATATAAGTTATTCCGTCCATCAAATACCGGTTTTAAGGTACCAAATATTTTGCTATATGCATGAACCATGGTTTCAATAATTTCTCGATTAACCTGGAATATTTATAAATGATATTAATAAAGTAATGTTAAAAAAAGCATATTAAAACTTTCTTTTGTTCCGAAATCAATTAATGATCGACATAAAATACCTTACGCGGACATTTATCAGGTTGTATATTAATGTCATAATGGTGAACAAAGCCTCTGGGCATAGATATTTGGAAATGATTTGCTCGAAGACCGATTGGACGGCCTTCGCGACCTAAGTTGGGACGGCGAGGACATGAAAATACTGGTAATTCAGTAGTTGGTGGAGGATTAGCCGGTACTATTCCCAAAGTCCCGCTTCCTCCTCCGACACTTCCACTCCCTCCGGAAACTCCTGTGACGCCACTCGCATTTGAGCCAACGCTTCCGCTGGCAGGAGGGGCTGCACATTTTAATATTAAAAATGAATAATTTAAAATCAACAAACAGGAATAAAAATAAAACATGCACAAACAAAATTCTATTTAATTTACAAATAATATTCTACAATGTATGTATAAAAACGAATACATACAAATGTATTTTATTATATGTGGATAATCAATCGATTTTTTTGCAAAAAATATGATTTTAACATACATTTTGCAAAAATATGAAAAAAAATACATATAGTGACTTTCAAATAAGATAGTTGAGACTGAAAATAATTGCAGTTAATTCAATTTACGTCTGAATATTTAAAGAATGGAAATATTATAAACAGGCAAGGAGATGAGACACTGAAATAAAATGATTTACCGACGAATATTTAAATAATTATAGTAAAAAAATAATTTTATAAACATAGTATGTATGTCGTTCTTTTAATGAAAGGCGATAACTGAAATTCCAGTTATTTGAAATATAAATATATTATATAAAAATATATATATAAATACATATACACTATAATTATATGAAATGTATGCACACAAGTATTTTGAATGTATTTATGTGATTATTGTTCAGTTTTGATTTTGAAGGATTATTGAAACACAGCGATCTTTAATTTAAATTTGGATTATAATCCAATATCAATTATTATTTTCAATATGTTGTACAATTAAAAAATAAATAAAAAGTTTTTGTTTTTACTATTTTCTGAGATTTGCAAACAAAATATGGTTGCCTAGTGAAAAATGTCTATGTGTGTGCATACTTAAAATTTAACACTAAATATAAAGAGAACGAACCAATAAATGAAGTATGTAAAAGAGCGATCAATACAAACATGTGACAATATATAAATATTCAGTGTAAATCTAAAATGACGTTATATGAAAAAAATAACTTATTTAAAGTTTCTGACACAATTAACAAAAAATATAAAACGAAAGCTCTAAGTAATATTGTAATTGAACTATCATAATTAAAAATAAATTTAACAAATTCTTTCAAATATTGTGAATGGGATTGTAGAATGATAAATAAAATTAAAAATATTATTATTATCAACAATAATTAAATACTATATAAGAAATCTAGTGGAAGATTAAACAATATTAGTTTACTCGATAGAGTTTTAAAACTTTCGCTTCCTTTTTTTAAACCACCATTAACTCTTAGTAAATAAATTTAAAATATGACAGTCTAAATAAAAAATAAGCTTACAAAAATATTTTGTGTCAAAAACTTATAATTATTGTATTTCAATAACAAACTTGTACATAATCACACATTAGGGGTAAAAAAAAAACAATATTAAAAAAACGTCGAATTTTGCAATGAATGATTATATATATATATATATATATATATATATATATATATATATATATATATATATATATATGTATATATATAAAGAGAAAGAGAATACTGTGTGATATTTATGTTGATAGCAAATTCGAAAAGACGACAGGCACCCGGGCACAAGCACACACATATATGAAAATAAAATACTTTGAAAATCCAATTCAAAATCGAAACTACACATCAAACTGTAAATTTGAAAATGGTCTTAAATGTGATTTGATTACGTGAAAGTTGTTCGAAGCTGGTCTGTGGCTGTGAGGGACTCGGAGGCCGTGGCGGCGATGGGGTCCATGATTCTAAAAATGATAACATACATGACAGGGTGAAAGTAGTGTACTCGATTCACCACCACCATGTTTAAAAGAAAAACAAAGCGAAAAATACTATTTCGTGCCAAAACTACACTCAATCGATTTTAAGAACATGCCAACGGAAAAATTAGTGTTTCTCAATCTCCCAAAAAGGGTTTACAAAACGGTTACCCTAACTACAAACGGAATTAAGAGCTTTCTTCATTTATAAATTGCCTATAAATATTTATTTATTATAATATTTAAATGACGTCCGGTCATCGCAAAATTAAATAATAAATTAAATTTTAAAGAAATGATTAAGAAAAAAAATGTACATAATCAGATAAGGATTATTTAGTTAAATTTTGTGAAAATTATTCGGATAGTAAGAAAAATATAGTAATAAATGATATTTTTTTCATGCACCTCAATTGAGAAACACTGTAATAGATAAACACACGCACACGCAAAATGTGTAAGTATATATATATATATATATATATATATATATATATATATATATATATATGCACGCACACACAATTGCAAACACATGTTTGCGTATGCACCTATATATATATATATATATATATATATATATATATATTCTTTTTTTCTCTCAGAGTAATGTCAAATACAATAAATAGTTTAACGTCCACAAATTCAAAATTTATTTTTTAACAATAATCAAACTAACGAAAATTAGTACGATATTAAACAAATACACTAGGATTAAATAATAGTAAAATAACATACATAATCACCATTTAAACGATACGCGTAATATATTTTAAAATTTTGCGTATTTTTAATAAAAAAGGTTATTAAAAAAAAAGACAAATAAATAGAATAAACTAAATAAAATTCGATCGAGAGACATTATTCTAAGCTAACTCAAATTATGCGCGAAGTTAAAAATCGCATAACGTTAGAGGCGTGCACAACGCGTTCCTGCATCCGCGTGTATCGATTCAATTTTAAAACGAATCGCGAAATTGAACAATATCGAT
This sequence comes from Leptonema lineaticorne, assembly GCA_024500535.1. Classification (NCBI taxonomy): domain Eukaryota; kingdom Metazoa; phylum Arthropoda; class Insecta; order Trichoptera; family Hydropsychidae; genus Leptonema; species Leptonema lineaticorne. Next base: position 12,877,508 of record JANIJI010000017.1, read on the forward strand.
CGACGTAAAGCGCAACAAAAATGGAAGGTTTTTAAAGAGTGCGAGCGATACACGCGCATACAAACTTTACGAACGCAAGACAAAAAATAATAATAAATAAAAATAAACGCAAACAAACAATAATAAACTGCATGCACAAAGAAAAAAATATATGCAAAAATAAAGTGACAAAATATACCAAAACAAAACGAAAAGAGAATCGAATAAAATAATATAAATGTAGCTTAAAAATAATATAAATCGAATGCGAGGAAATATTTTGACTTTCGATCGCATAACGAAAAGAATATTATCCCTCGTAACTTTTCCGTTCGACATTTTGAATAAACGAAGAGCGAGAAATCGAACGCGAAACGCGGAAAGAAGAGCGAGAACCGAACGCGTCAAAGGTTCGATTTTTGACAGATGACGCGTCGCAACGACACGCGTAGAGGTTAAGAGGGAGGGGCGCGGGTCGCGGGCGGGGCGGAGTCGAAAAGCTCCGGCTCGGGCTCGGGGTTCGGGACTCGGATTCGAGCTTCGGCCGACGTTCGGGGACGCTCCTTACGTTGGGGATACATGTCTGCGGCGGTCGGCGAACGGCGGGCGGTCGGAACCGTCGGAGTCGTCGAAACCGTCGGACGTCGGAGAAGCGAGCGCGCGGCGACTGCGTCGAGGTCCTCGGGCGGATCCTCGGCGGGATTCTCTAGCGGAGGGGCGCGTCGTCCTTCCTAGAGCCTCCGCGAACACGGCGGCGAGGCGAGGAGCACACGGCTCGCCATCACACGACGCACACGACTCACACGACGCGCCCTACGCGACCGTCGCGCGACCCGATCGCGGCCATTGTCCGAAACGCGAACGCGACACGCACACCGACGCGCCGGACGCGATCGAGCCGTGCACGTACGCGAGCCGCGAACGCACACACTCGCGCCCGACGACGGCGGCGTTCGCGACACACTTATGCGCCTTTTCGCCGCGGCCGATCGTCGATTCTCGCGCGTCGCTCGGTCGTCGAAATTCGCTCGGTTCGCGTTTCGATCCGCGGTCCGATTCGCGCCGTCCGCCGTCTCGGATCCGTTTAGGCGACGCGTTCGCGACCGAAATTCGAGATATCGCTCGGGTCGAACTTTCGTCGAGCAGTGTTGCCAACCGTCGCGCGCTCGCGAACGCGATCGGGCGTCGTCGAAGGATGTCGGTGGGACGCGCCGGAGTCTTCGGCGGCAAGAGGGGCAGTCTTCTGTCGGCGCTGAGGAAGCAGCTGGACGGCGTATCTCTCGCTCCCGCGTCTTCTATGAAGATCTCGTTCGACCCGCTGCACCCTTCCGCTTCGAATTGCAGGTGTCGCCGGCGCCCTCCGTTTCTCGACCCCGCTCCCCGCTTCCCCGTCCGCGCGTATCGATCGTCGCGTGCGAAACCGCGTCTCGAGTTCGAGGTTACGTTCCTCGCGAACGATAAAATATTTCCATTCTCGATATTCATTTCGGACGTTCCGAAGACGAAATTTTGCATATATTTTCAGCGAATTTGCATATATTAAAAATAAAGACGCGCGTCGTCCCCTTCGGACGTCGCGCGTTCGTCGAGAAAGCGAACTCACCTCCGCACTGTCCGCAGCCGTAAGCCTTGCCCAGGATGCTGACGGCCGCGTTCAATCCTATCGACGCGATGTCGGGGATGGACAGATGCGCCAGCGGCTCGGGACCGCCCGGCGTCAGCTCTCTCTCCGTCGACATTCTCCTGCGAACGTTAACGCGAGCTTACGTTAATGCGTCTCCTCTTTTTTCAGGCACTTCTTATACTACGTGTCCTTCAAGAAGCTGGCGAACGCGAATCCCGACTTCAGGATCAGGACCGAGATCGCGTGCGACAGAAGGGACCCCGTCGTCGTTTTCGAATTGAATCCGGACGCGGCCGGTGAGCGAACGTTCTCCGGATCGTTTGACGTTCGACGTCGCGCGATCGGATTTATTATATTATAGTATTTCTTTTTTTCAGAAAAGCTGCAAACGAAAACCGTAGAGTTCAAAGCGAAGAATTTGACGTATTTGGAACTGTTTCGATTGTATAACGAGTACGTTACGCCGCTGGCGCCCACCAAAAAGGACGAGCCCGAAGCGGACGCGAAGAAAACGACGAAATCTAAAAAGCGATAGTGGACGATAGCGATCGGTAGAGCGATAAGATGAATAGTAAAAAAGGCAACTTACACGTCATCGATCAGATCTATAATCAGGTTCCCGCGTTCACTGACGTCTTTTCGGAAGACACTTTCTATGTGTTTGTCGTTTGTTTTGTGCTGTCCACCTTTCTGGTCGCATTTATACTGTCTAGATTTATTACGCTGAAACCCGTCGAATGATCGACGTGCGAAAGAAAAAAAAATAACGATTAGAATATTTTTTAAACATAGAAAGATATGGAAAAATTGACGATTTCAAAAAGGTGCGCGCGCGAAGAATTTGCTTTCTTCGCGTGGCGCGAATCTCCTTTTCAAAATTGACAATTTATTTTTATAAATGTGGCGTATTTTTCGCGTTATTTTTTCTAATTTAATGTCCATCTTGTATTGTTACAATTTTTTGTTCAAAAATATTATATTCTTATACCTTTCGATCTATCTAGTCAGAATGTTTTGAAAGTGTAAAAGACGAGCGTTTGTCGATATTTGTTTCATCTATCGAAATAGAAAATATTTTGTTTTAAATTGAAATACTTTGTTTTATTTCAACATATACACTTCGTAATCAAATTTAAACGTTATTATTATGAAATATTTGCGAACGAAATGTGCCAAAATTAACGTAACGACCGAAAATTGATCCGCGATCTCTTTTTCGTTTGTAAATATTATATCGAATTAATAGTGAATAACATTGAGTAAACATATTTTTTAATATAAGTTTAAATGAAACGCAAACAAATTAATCCAACTTAGATTCGTATAAATGGATGACCGAAATTATAAAAATATTTTTTAAAATATTTTTGATTTGTTTACAAGATTGAACAATTGTCACGGTCAAAATGCAAGCAAGCTTTATTATTTAAATAGCGCATACGCACGCGTACAAGTGAGTGCATACAAATATTGTAATAATTGAATCGTAGCTGAAAATCACAGGGATCGTTTTAAAATGTCGATTAAAAACAATTAAATTTATAATGCGAAAACAAACGCGAAAGAATCCAGAGTGTCGCAGTCGAAACGTTCGAGATACGATAATAAAAACAATCGTCGGATCGTCGAACGCGATTACTAGCGCGTACACACATTTCCAAGACGCACGGTTCGGTGAAGATGGCAAAGGGCGAAGTCGCGCAAACGGGAATCGGCCCCCGGGGTTGTCTAGCGCGTTTGCTTCACTCGGTCACTGCGTATATGTGTCGCGTGTTTGATATATATGCGTGCATCTATACATATACATATATATATACAAATTGGTGATGTATGTTCGAGGAGCCGTGACCTTGAGTCGGACCGGCATCGCGGAGACTGCGCACACTCTTGCGCAATCGCCAACCATTGGCAAGCGAAACGCGCTCGATAACTCGCATTTTGCAACACCTGCACCCGCTTCTCCCTGAATCGGTGGGGATACGTTGTGCGAGGCTCGGGACGGGCGGAAATGCGAGGCCTCGCTACATTCCAAATACCAAAGGGCGTATACTAATCGTATATATATTCTTTTAATTTCTTCGCGAATTGTGTACGATTCCGTATTGTCGTTTTCATACCAACAAATGTTTTTATTATTTCTCACTCGTTAAATTATAATTATTCTGATATTATTACACAAACAAAAAAAAACCTATTTAAGATCAATATATTTTTTAACTGAAAATATGAATAAAAATAAAACAATGAAATAATTCAAGTAATTATGGATTTATTTTTTAAAAGTTACGCACGATCGAGATTATGGATCGCGCTTACAGAAAATATCAGAAGTAGAAATTAGTTTTGAAATAATTTGAAGAATAATCCATGAAGAATAATCCGTATTTGAAGAATAATCCATGGAATGAGAAACTTCTAAGGCATCGTGTATAATTAATTAAGTAGAAAATACATTTTGATGATTTATTCTTGTTTTAAAAAAACCAATAATGCTGTAGGGAAAGAAATTTCTTTTCAGTTGTTTTAAATATTTCAGTCAAGACTTCCAAGAATTTTAATATAGGTAGTATATTTTTCTATACAGATGTAATTTGCGCACAAGTTCTTAATATATAGTAATGCATTTTTTAAAAAAAGCGAATAATTTCAGAAATCAATTAAAACATGAAAATTAGATAGAAATCAAATCTGAAAAATTTATTTTATAAAAGTACTTTCACTAATTCTGATGCAACAACAACGACGTTAAAGATCATAAATTACGAATATAAGATTTAGGTTTATGTTTTAATTAAAAAGTCAACAAAATTATTATATTAAAAAATGATAATTAAAAAAAATATATTTTGCATAAATATAAAATTATAAGTCGTCAATTAAAGACAATGTTAAAAAAGTCGTAAATTATCAAGTTTAGCACGACTATCAATCAACTCATTATAATTCCTATTAAGATTTCATCATTTCACATAGAAATATGACTTATGTGGTTGCCATTTTATATAACATTATTATATAAAACAGAACAAAACTTGAATTTGTTTTTAATTGTCGTTTATGAAATATATATTAAAATATAATGCAATTATTAATTTGAAAATTTAAACAGTAAAATGAGCAAGGAAAAATATCCAGGTATGCCAAAAGTTAAATATTTGAGATAATCCTACTTAGGTATTTTATTTGTTTTTTTACAATTTTAGATTATTTTGCATCTACATGTTTAAAATAAAGAAAAAGGAAATATTTACTTAGATGTAAATAATAAAATCTCACCTTATGACATTTGTAACTTAATTCACAATTATTAAATATTAGAAGAATTTACTTTTGCAAAAATCTAATAATACAATTATATAATATAGTCGTAATGAAACGAAATGAAAATCGTCCATTATCCACAAATACATACACAGGAATATATATATATATATATATATATATATATATATATATATATATATATATATATATCCAAAATTATTGTACAACAAAAATACTGATAAAATCACACTTCACTTGAACTAAAAAGATAAGTTTTACTAATTCGATACATGTATATATTTGCTGAAATAAGATAATGATGAAATATAAATAAAGAAGTGAAAGATAATTATTTTCGATATGTTTAATAAACTTACAAATTATTTAAAAATTTGTAATTAATTATCGTGTATAATAAACAAGTGTATAATAAAAGTGGATGTTATTACTAATATGTGTGACGTCGAATAACATGCAACATTATCGTTTATAATAATAATAATATAATAAATATAGTGCAATGTGCAGAAAATGCATCTAAATAAACTATATGATGCAAATTTTTAAATAAAACTCAGATTGAAATGAAAATAGAACTAAAATAAATATATTATTAACATTTTATACGATTATTGCAGTCACCCGTTTGTTGAATAAAAGTTGTGTATATACGATTTTAAAAGGTCATCAAAAGATCCTTTTCTCCTTTACAAAAGGCATTTTTTTTACTGCACCAGGCCGGTTTGTAAAAATTTAAAACTGTTAAAACTTGAATGCAAGCACGTATCTGCAATACACATATAAGACAAACCTTAACCTGTATGTATGTACATTTTTGACCACATACATAAAAAAAGTACAAGGAGGACCCACTCTGGTTTTTTAAATGACAAACAGACTCAGTGTATCAGAGAAAACTCGAAAGTGCAGCAACCACAATTTTTGGTTTTTCAAGAACTTTAGTCAGGAACAAAAAAAAAAAAAAAATTCTTATAAAGTTTAAATTCATTTGAAAAACAGTCGTCCATATATTGGTTATTCAAATATCAGAATTTAATATAAAGACATATTTTTTATAGCATTTAAAAATATAAATTTGCTTTTTATCAAAACGTGGTAGTAATTAGTTTTGTTAAATAAATTTATATTTATTTTTAGTATTTAAAGTACATAACTTAGAATATTAATGGCAGATCTACCGTATTTTTATACTATATAATACTACGGAATATGAAAGTGGTGTAAGAAATGGCTTTTTCTTTTTAATTAAAGATTCTATGTGCGTCATATAAACGAGTGTCATTTAAATTTTCAGCTTCGATGGTTTTCTTTGTTTTCCAGTATACGGTTAAAATTTGATATAAATAACTTTATTTTTTCAAATTATTGCTAATAGTTTACGAGTTTGTGTAGTCAGTCACAAAAGATAAGATTCAATGAAGCGTAAATTTATTTCATTGGGAAAAATTTTAATGATGGGAAAAAAACAGTTTTAAAGAAATTTTGAATATGAATAACATAATATGTATGGGATAAAAAATATAAATGACTTAGAAAGTAATTACGTATATTGCATAAAAACACAGTAATAATATTTCAAAAAAGCTGTTCGAAAAAAAACATAATACATAAATGAATAAAGGTATATAAATATTTAATAAAAATTAAAAACTTAAGATTAAAAAAACTTTCAGAATTTAAAATTCAGATTATACGTATTTTTAATAGTTTAAAAATCTTACATATTCTAGATTTAAAAGGTAAATAGCAACTCAATATATACAACTAAACTAATCATGTCTTTTTAATTGTTATTTATATATTTTGAATAAAATTATTATTATTATTATTCTATCGTAAGTTTAAATCGCCATAAGTCATATCAATATAATAAAAAAAAAACAATTATAAATTTTAATGTAAATTAATTATATATTTAAATAATTCATTTTTGTAAGTGCATTTATAAATATGATTATTGGAATACAAGTAAAAAAAGTCGAAACTTACCTCAAATTGAAGGGTTACAGATAATAAGAATAATGATATGCAATTACGCCTAGTTATCTTTTATATGTTCAAAACGAAAAATAGAAATTTAAAAACGCAATTCGTGTACACAAAAAACAACGAAAAACAATGAAAAATTTTATAATAAAATATTTTTTTTCATCCTGTAATAATAAACATGTCCACACACGAGAAATACCAAACAAGTAACTGACTGTCAGCGTTGGTCTGAAATGTGGAAATAAAAAAAAAACTTATCGAAATCGGCCAAGCCACTTCTCAAGATATTGTAACCACATCCGAAAATATTAAACGACACAAATTACTATGGAAAAATAATAGGTAATATAGTAAAATTTCTATAACATTTTAATATGCTTACAGAATCTAATTCTAGTTATTAAAATTTCTATTTCTTTCCACTAATAATCACGAGGAAATATATGTGTGCGCTGTTAGGATTGATGTAAGCTAAAATAATGTTGAAATTCTCTATGAATCATTGTCTGATTTTATATGCGTGAATCATACTAAAATAACACAATGACTTTCTTTTATTAATTATTATTATATTTTATTTATTTCTTATTCAAATATTTGAAGTCGTTTAAACTGGTATCTATAATAAATTAACATAGAAATAAAATTATTTACACAATAGAGTTTTGTGTTTACTATTAAATAGTATATAGTAATTTTATATCTTTCGTAACGCAATTATTACCTCTATAAATTGTGTTTTGAATATTTACGTTTACGTTTTACAGATAGTAAACAAGTATATATAGTTCTTGCTCAAATCATTTAAATTTTCCATAACAATTGTTGAAGAATATTCTTGTTTTGACTTTATTTTTTTTCCATATTTAATACAAATGTAACGTATTTTATGTAGAAAGAACTGGTAGTATATTCAATCATATTTTTTTTAATTTTTATATCGTTTCGCGTAATAAGTTCACTCTAGAAATGTGCATTGATTGCGTGATTAAAATTCGATCGAATTAGAAATGTAAACTGTATTTTTTTCAAACGTTATAATAATTTGCATCTGTGACCATTTTGTTTGTTTTGTATATTACTCCAGCTGTGGCGCACTAACGCGGCGTAAATGAAAAATGCAATGAAACGGAAAAGAAAATTATATTTTATTTTTCAACGAATAATAAATATTAAATGTATCAAAACGAAATAATACCGTTCTCATTTTAAATTAACATTTATATCGGGAATAACCAAAAAAATATACGGACGTTTTACAATTTCTTACGCAAACTTAGATGGTCATAATAATAGTAGTATCGACCTTGACCGTCCTCCCCTCTATAGAAGCAATAACAAAAATCATCTGTTGGGTTTTAGAACGCTTGCGTGTTTGTATACAAACATTTAACATTTTTTATGTATATATATGAGTAAAATACGTTTTTAGAAAAATCTAAAAACTATTCAATTAAATCGAGCGTAAAAGGCGGTAAATATATATACATACATATATGAAAATGTGCCTAACACTGGATTTGTTATTTATTTTTATTTTACAAAATACCTTCCAAATATTATTAAATTTATGTTTTGACGAGTTGAACGAACTTATTCAAAAATTACATTGTTGCATTTATAGAAAAGAAAAAAAACTTATTTCTATATTCTTATCTGAACATAAACATTTAAGATTTCTGTAGATAATATTGTACATTTATAAAATAAGATATTTTACTTACACCAGTAGTATATATATATATATATATCGATTATATATTACAAAAAATAGATTACATTTTATTATAAATATTAATAAGTAGACGCGATACAGATAGGTAGGTATGCGACACAATCGTAACGTAAAATTATATTAAATTTTATAGATATATTAGATAAAAAGAAATACAAACGTTTAATCGCATTCGGTTCGATAATTCAACGAGCGCGTTTAAATTATTTATTATACGTATAAAAACATTAGAGAAAAAATGTAATCATTGCGTAATCCTTTGTTTAATACGGCGTCCGGAATTAAAAAAATAAAGTACACGTTAAGTTATCCGCGCAATATGGCGACCGTCGTCGACGATAACGAAAAATGTCGGACGAGCCGACAAAAGCGCGAACGGTCGTTCGAATCGTGAGCGCGATCGTTGCATTTATGACCGCGAGCGAGATTCACGTGATTCGCACGATAAATAATTCGACTTTTTTTTTTCAGGCGCAACGAATCGAACGGAAAAGCGACGATCGCTTCAGTTTTTCGAACCGAAAAATTTTCCGATTCGATAATGTTCGAACGCGCGATTAAATTAGTGATTTTTACAATCGATAAAAAGGCTTATCGATTTCATTACGGTGGTAAAACGAATATAAATACGAACGGCGTAATACCGACGAAAAACATCGCGCGAACAAGAACAAACGCGCTATAGACGATCGGAACAATGATAAAAATGATAAAATGAAATTTGGAAAATTTCGGTCGCTTATTTACTATTAAGTGTCGTTTCGGAAAAACGAAAAATAGCGGGAAGTTGTGCGAATTCGCGAATTCGAAATAAAGATGTAGTGCGGGTGCAGAATAAGTACGGCGCCACCGTCGCGGATGCACCGTGGTCAGTTTCGACGACGTAGGTCAGGAAAGTGCGTCGGAGACGGGGCGCGGGCGACGGGCGACGCGGGGGCAGAAGCGCGCGGCGCAACAGGGTGCTTCGCCTTGCGCCCCCTTCGCGCCGGAATCGACGCGAAAGCGCATCGTCGCCCGGATCAATGAAACGCTCCGTTCGGAAACGAAGCGAGCGGTTCGACGAGCGCGATTCCGTTCCGCGCTGAAGGGTTTACCTCGGCGCCGGATGACCGCGAAGGCTTAGCGGAGGGCGCTGCGCCCCTCGCGAATCCGCGATCGCCAGCCGACGCGCAACTTCGAAAGCGACGTCTCCGGCCGGCGGACGGCGTGTTTAGTAAACATGACCTTGTAAACAGGCGGGTGCGCGCGCATCGAGCGACCTCCCCCTGCGCCGTCTTCGCCCCTCGTTCTCTGAACGGCGACATCTGTGCGACGCCGCCCATAACTAAAGCGCAGAAAGGGCCGTTTCTTTGATAATAATTATATATATATTATTACTTTCTTTATATAAATATTCCCAGCATTTACCATTGTTAAATTCGATAAATTTATGATCAAAATTAACGCGCATAAGAAATTCGCTTTATTCAATTACATCTCCAATAAATAAAAAATACTTTAAAAGGCAAATCGATATCAAACACAATTTGTATTATTTTCTTAAAATAAAGTAATAAGAAATATTTTAAAATTAGTTATTAATTTATAGATAAAAAAAATATGCATACGCACACGCACGCATATATGGTATGTGCGCGCCTTAATTTATGTCGGAAAAGGAAACGAAAGTCTGGACAATTTTTTTTTAACGAAGGATAAATAACAAAGGATGGACGATAGAAAGTTTAGATTAAAAAAAAAACACTGCAAATTCAACTTTTTTCTTATATTTATTTATGTAAAATGAGTACACATTTGTGAGATTCAATGTATTACGCTTAGAATAAAAATAATTGAATGTTGAAATTGTAATGGTAAAACAAAATTAAATTTGCAAACAATTATCACAATATACGATAAAAATATGTCAACCAAAAATTCAATATTGAAAAGAAAAAAAAGAACACAAATCAACATTTATAATATTTATATACGGTATATAATTTAAACGATATAATTCAATCTAATAATAATAAGAGTAATAGTAACTTTTATTAAAATAAAGGAGCGATATATGATAAATTATTTGTGCTTTTAATTTGTGTGCTATGACAACATGTAGTGTGCGAAACGGAAGACTTTATTTTTTTTATATACTCCATTTTTTTTTAAAATAATTTTTATAAAGTTAAAACAATATCACTATTACTTTTAAAATACGAACCGACACAAGTAATACTGTTATTGTCGACAAATGGATTTACAAGATAAAAATATAATAAAAGCACAGCAAAAGCATCATTCGATAAAGAAATAAATTAAAACACCATTTTAATAGCACATGAAATATTATAGATAATTACAAAAGTGACATTATGACGATTCAAATTAGAAATAAAAACAAAAAACAATGAATGAAATTGTAGCGCTTATCAACAATTATGGAACGTTCTGAAAAATTCATATTTAATGTAATTTTTGGAACGCGCCCTAAAAAATATGATCTGTGTTTCATTCACGTGAAAAAAATGTATATCGAAATTATACATATTTTTGGTAAATTCAATAGAATGTAGAAAACTAATGATTATGATAGAGTTTCTAGAGCTTTGAAAAATAAACTTGATTTCCTTTAAATTATGTCTAATTTTTTTTTCTTTTATTATCTTACAAACATCTATTTCAGCATTCACATTGGTCAAAAAGAATTATTTTTATTCACACACTAAAATATGACACAGTATATTATTAGAGAGAGATTTTTTTTTCTTTAGTCATGGATCATTGATGCCTCGTACTAAATATGATCTAAGTTAAGTCATTGAAAAACTATACAATCCCTGTAAACTATGAAAATAACGTTGGCATATTTCTCATAGAAAAAAAAACTGAACAATATGCTTAGAATATTTAGGTTTTTATCATAATTATATTTATTGGATATGTCACACTAATTTGCAATCGTATCAAGAGATAATCTCATAAATTTTATAATAAAAAAAAATTAAAAATAATCTTAACGAAACAATAATTATAATACATAAAAAATTGTATGTTCGTAAAAAATTTTTTTTGTACGTAATTTAAACAATTTCATGAAAAAAGAAAGAATTCAATAAAAATGGGACGAAAACAATTTTAATTATATTATAATAATGTAAGAATACAGTAAGTAGTTCACAACTTTGAGTATTGATACGTATCATTTTAAACGTGAGCTATGAAAATCATCTCTAAAATATATTATCAAACAACAAATATTACTCCAATTCTTACATTATTTACATGTTTAGTCTCATCCAGACTTGAATCCATTTAATTACATTATCATTATAATAATATAAGACTATATTTAACAAATGATAATTTTTTTTGTTCATTTATATTCACTTTAATTATTTTTTATTTTATTTGAAAACAATTACGATTTTTTTTCACATTTTGCATGTAAATGGCTACGAATTCAACTAATTGAATCGCAAGTTTATAATAAAAAAAAAACGTCACATGATAATAATCATAATTTGAATTGACGATGGAAAAAACACAAGCTTAAAATTATATTACAGTAATTAATATAAAAAATTTTTGGTTTTCACAATATATTAAATTAAATATTGCAATAAAACCTTGACTGAAAGCTTAAAATCGTTGAAAAATAAAATTGAAAACACAAAGATTAATAATGAATCTAGCAATTTTTTATATTTATGTATGTCTAATTTATAACAATTATTGACATTTTCATCAGTTCAATAGTGTTGGATACTTATTCGATTCATAAATTCATCTAAATTGGCTGTTGTAGAGTAAAAAAAACGATGGATCGAAAATAATTTTATGGCTGTTTATAGAAATATGTACAAACATATATATATATATATATATATATATATATATATATATATATATATATATATATATATATATATATATATATATAAAGAAAGCGTTATTCTTTCATCATATAACGTAGAAATCGGGCCAAATAAATATAATTTCAGTACAATTGAAATCTTAGTCTTCTTACATACAAATTAGCAGTGAAAATATTTAACAATAAATAGGTTCTTTTGGTAACTTGGAAAAGAAAATATATATTTTCGAAGGCAGCTTAAACACTTTAATGGATTGTAATGTTAAAGATTTCAATTACATTTCTTAAATTTATAAAACACGTTATAGAATTAATTATTTAAAAAAAAATTAAGAACTATTTTGGAAAAAATTAAGAACTTATTCCAAAAACGACATTTAAATATATTGTTGTTGTTAATGTCAGTAATTACTGAATGAAGATTTTGGAATATGCCTTAAGTATTAATATATACATGATTGAAGCCATAGTAAAAGATTTGAGATACTTCAAATAATATATAATGTTAATTGTTACAATCAATCAAGGATTTATCACAATTGCAAATTAAAATATACAACACTAAATATTAAACACGACTAACAAAAACAAATAAAAAAAAATAGCTGTCCATCACTTTGCTTCTGAAAATTTATATAGTAGCCTAGAATGACTCACATTGAGAAATAACTATAAAAAGATTGGGTTACAATTAAGAATATATATATATATATATATATATATATATATATATATATATATGTATATATATATATATATATATATATATGTATATATATATATGTATATATATATATATATATATATATATATATGTATATATATATATATGTATATATATATGTATATATATATATATATATATATATATATATATATATATATATATATATATATATAATTTATAGCCTATTTTTCTATAAAATACGTAAACCGATATGTCAAGTCCCAAAGGTATTGGAACAGATATTTTAATTTATATCTACAAACTATTTGAATCAAAATAGACAATAAAGCTACGAAAAACAAAATAAAATAATAATAAAAAAATATTATCAACTTGTATTTGGTGAAATGATGCACGGCAGATGTCTATCTATATCGCATGCGAATAATAATAAAATTGTTAATATTATTCGATTAAAATATCACACAAAAGGTGTTTATTTTAGATATATATATCTATGACCAATATATTATAGCAAAAACGGTAAGTCCGAAATAAAACTAATAAAAGAAAAAAAAATTAAATGCAGAGTTCATGTCATGGATTTCAATTTCAATTTGTTCGTAATGAATTTATGCATCATCACCTTAGCTGCCGTCATCATGGTATTCAAAATGTTAGTCTTCTTCACAAATTAAAATGTAAATATTAGTAATCACTTTGGTATAAAATATTAACAGTTGATGCAATCTCATTAATGTTTCACAAACGTATTACAATATGCAATATACAAATATCGGGGCATTGGCGCCGAATATATCATATTTATATTTACTTCTTTTTTTTTGTAATATTTTAATAATTATTTATTTTATTGAAGGAGTAAATCTCGCAGTTGAAATAGTGGTAACAGTTAAAAACACACTTCCAAAACATAGATGAAGATGCTGCATTCCTTGACAGGTTAAAACATTACATTGTAATCGAAGTAACCTTTCAAACTTGATGATATATTTGTACCTTGGATTATACATTAATGTAAAATATATACTTTCTCTTCTTCATAATTATAACAAGCATCTTTGCAGATGAAAATAGGAGTTCCTTGAATAAACTTACATAATTATTTTTCATAATAAGTCATGGATTTTCTTTTTACATTTGGCATAAAGGGAAGTCAATAAGGGGCGAATCTGTTGTATCCGCTTCTGTAAACAGTGGCCTGAAAAATATTACACGATAATTAATAATTACAATTTGGATAAATCAAAATATATGCAGAACGTAAAAATTCAAAAATCATACCCCATAACCAGTAACAGGACCTATACCGTGACTTAAATAAGGATCGGCATAGTCACGACTGTACCTAGAAAAAATTGTTGTTGTTTAATGTCGTTATTATTAAATAATGATAATGATAATTTAATTAATCGATCGAGGATGTATGAAAGTATACCCAGCTACGGCCGCGTAGCTTGCAACTGGCTGTGCTCCGTAAGCCGCTCGTGCTACTGCTGTGAAATTGGCTGCTGCCAATCCGGCTGGCGTCGATGCTAACGGTGTTTTCAAGAGCGGTGTGGCCGCCGCTGCTAAACCTGCTGCAGCCTATTCATCATAAATTAAACGCGTGTAAATATCAAAAGGATTTCTATCTCAAATATTACACATACATATATATATATATGGATGGACTTTAGAACTGAAAAAATTGTTTCATCATAAACAATTCGATACACTGATCGATTATGAAAAACAAAAACAAAAAAAGAAAATAAATTAGTGTTTACATGATCTTCGCAAATGTTGAAAATTGATGAGCGTCGTTGTAATCGTCTGAATAAATATAACAGAAATGAAAAAAAAAATCAAGGGAGTTATTGCTTCACTGTGAGCAATGTGGGTATGTAGAAGCCATGGAAATTTGATGATTTTCAAAATAAATTTAACATGAAATTTAGAAATAATATCCTGTTTATTGTCAACCCTATATAATAAAAGTTATTTTAAGATTTTTTTGTTTGGATTTTAAAATTGATATAAATGTTATATTGATGAAATATAATATAAAGAATTAGATATATAGATACATAATAGAAGAGACCTTTAATGGAGTTTAGTAAAAATGAGATTAAAAAAAAATAATTTCAAAAAAGTGAAGGAATAAGAACAATTCTTTTCAATCAATCAATGGTTAAAAACATGTAAAAATAATAATAAGAACAAAAAGTGTACTTGTAACAGTAAGAAAATGTAAAAAAACAATACTCACAAACATAATATCGATGATGTTTTCACGAAAAATTCGGTATATTCTTCTTTTTGATATTTTGTGAAAAATATTAAGAATAAAAATAGAACAGCAAAAACCCAATTGACATAAAATGTTACACACACGTCTGATATATTAAAGCTGAACTAATTTTCCAAAATTTTAATAAGAAAGTAACGTGATTTTTTTAAAATATATATGATCTAATATATATTATATATATATAGGCATGCTTGTTGATAGTAAAAAAAGATTAAACAAGAATTATAAATGAAGCAATACCTCCCGATAAAATACGACATGCATTAATTTTTGAATTCATGATAAGTTAACGAAAAAAAAAATATACAGAAGTAGTGTATTTTACACAAAAAATAAATAAACGAGTGATAAGAACATATATCATTAATGTATAATAAAACCAATGTAATATTTCCATTATTACTTGGTTCAGTTTTATAAATATATTAAATAAATATTGACAACAATAACGATAGTAAATAAATAAGAGACGACAATGAATTGTTCCTTAAAAAGTAACAAGAATTTCAGAGCTATCTATTAATGAGCACGTTCTAAAATCTATTTGTTAGTATAAATAATGTGATATCACTAATATGCAATGTGCGAAATTATCAAGTGTATAAAGAATTTTATTTTATTTTTCTAAATTATCATATTCGAAATTAAAGAAGAAAATCGTATGATAAAAACTACAGTTAAAATTATATGCATTTTAACATAGTAAACATATATTCTATAAAAATTGGGTATCGTATATATATATTTCTCTTCTTTTTCTATATATAAATTGGTTTTTATGTCGTATCCAAATAATTTCATTTACCCCAACTGAACTTAACATAAAAAAATATAAATTTCAAATGAATTGGATAAATATACGACAATTAATTATATTCGCATTATTATTTTATCATGTTAAATTATCACAAACACAGTATTAATTCTATATATAATTATTTGACTACAATACAATAATTATACAGCAAGAAAAATATGACATCACATTTATAATGCTATCAGTAGATTTTAGAACATGCCCCTAGTTGAAGAAAATTGTGTGTAGTCATAAAGAAACAAATAAAATTGTAAAAAAATGTATGTATATATATATATATATATATATATATATATATATATATATATATATATAACAAAAATGTGAATTTAGAAAAGCACAAGGTAACGATATAATAATGCATACATTTATTACTCATTTAGGATTCTTCTAGAGTGAAAATTCATATTTGCACATAATATAAAGTTTCAATATGGCTAATCGTTTAACACATGAAATAATAATGAAAATACTAGCATATTTATATTGAAAAAAATATTTCTCGCATCGTAGTCACGACATATAATAACGTACGTATACATTAAGTTAGTGAAATGATAACACTTTATTAAAATAAATAAATAAATGGATAAATAAAATGAAAACAAACTAAGGTGAGATTAAGTACTTAGATGTTAGTATATTTGATTACTACAAACAAACTATGGCTATAAGGATAACTACAATTTGATTTCCAATATAAATATATATATATATATATATATATATATTTAGATATACTTCAGATGTGCCACTGTATTAAAATGCATCTGAACACGATTACGGGCTAATTACCATGTTATTACATGTACGTAGATTAATTTTTAGTCACACAGAAATGTCATGTGAATTAATGGTAATGAAAGCACAGAAGAAATAAAAAAATCAATTAGAAAAATCCTGTGATTAATCAATCATAAGTCCACCAAAAAATAAAAATAAAATAAAAATAGATGTTGCTCGTCTTGTTTCACTAGTATGTATTTTTTTAAACAATTATTAAGTGAAATGGAAATGTGCAGCTTTTACCAAATACAGTAGGTAAATATATGGCTATATAAATATTTATAATATATTATGCAGGACAACGCTCGTACAATACTTTGTAAATATAATAATAATAAATACATAACCGTGGCACAATTACAATATCTACAGGTAAGTAAGCATGATTAAAAAAAGAAAGCATTAGCAAACAAATTTTTATCTGGCGATGTTACCTCGACGACGGGTTTGGTGGCCTGGAACAAGAATTATTATGCTTCGGAAAAAATATTTTACCCTCATGTATATTTATAAAAAAAAAAAAATATCATAAATATCAATCATTTGACTTATGAAACAAAAAAGTATCAAATAAACAGCAAGACTTTATATGTGCTGAAAATTGATAATGTTTCCACAAAAACGGGTGCCTCAAAAGTTTTCATACATAAGGACGATGATTATATTAACTTTCACCTTTTTTTATGAATTTATTTGTTCATAAAATTAAATTAAAATTTAATTTTAAAATATTTCTCTTCAATAAAGGATAACATTTTTTGATATAATGGAAAAACATTTTACTAAAGTAAAATATCGAAAATCTTAGTGGACTTTTGAGATTTCAATTGCGAAATTGATTGACGGAAATATCGAATCGATTATATATAGCAAATGAAAATCCTAAGTATATATATTTATCTAAAATAATAACTAATTGCTATAAATTAGCAAAATGAAATCGGCCTGTGAATTGACGTTCGAGTAAATTTAACAGTATGTATGTAAATATGATTATTCTCCATAAAGATATTAAAAAATTACAAAAGAGAGAAATGTATAATTACTCTTGAGACATTCTCATATATTTGTAGTGGAACAAAAAAAAATTCAGACATACAGTAAACATTTCACCATGTAAACGACATACATTTTAATACTCTTTATGGGCAAATTATAATATACAAAATGATCATGTTAACGTATGATATGTGTTTATATAGACTTAATTGATATATAAAAATGTTATTTTGCAAATTATGATTGGATCAATGTAAAGCAAATGTCAACATTTATATTTTAATAGGAAATATGAAATGAAAAGAAATATCCTTACCTGTAGTCTATAATTTGGGTCGGCCGCTGCTGCTATGTAGGGGTCATAGTATATGCTGCAGATAGAAAAATAATTATTATAGGACTGCATTAAACAAAATATTTTACTGATTATGATAAAAAATGTGGTAATCCACAATAAATTTTCAATTTTTATATTAAATTCAGAAGCTATTACTATTTTTTTTTATGTATAGAAAACACAGCAATTTTTTTATATATAACAATACCAATAAGAGAATAAATTATATAATAAATTGTATTGGAAAAAAAAGATAAAAATGATCGTATAAAAATATACTTGCATACTAATTTCAAAGTATTGGCTAACTAAAAGTAACTTTTGGAGGAAACACCAATTAATATTCGATTAAAAAAGTTTACAATTGCAGTAATTAAAAAAAAATAAAGATGAATTAAACGAAAAGCGTTAATAAATTTAAAAGAGATTACATATTATTAAGTATAATAATGAAAGCGATATTTATTTATTAGTAAAATGCAAAATTCAAAATTCACAACGATATCAACATTTATTTATTTACATAATATAGGAGAATTAATTAAAAACAAAAAGAAAAAATAATAAAAAAAATCTACACAAAACATTCTCATAAAATACATGCTCACACATAATAATACATTTAAAATATCGAAGAGTTAGAAAATACAAAAAACGTATTAAAAATTCAATCGAACTCAAAGTTCTATACACGTATAAAATCTACTTGTGTTGATGGTAGAAAAAAATATCATAAAATCAGAATTATCAAAAGATTAATCATGCAAAAATATATAAACATATATATTTTTTTTTATAAAGGGGGTATAATACTACGAAATAATTTAATTTTTAAAAGGAGAAAGCACACGTCAATATTTTTCCGTTCTTTGAATATGCGTGTGAATAAAAAAAAATATAATTTAGATATAAAATAATGGGAATAAAAAAAGTGCAAATTTTATTTCAAGAATAAATAGTAAGTGCTAAATAATTAAGTCAAAAAATTGCTGAAAAAAAAAAACACTATAAAATATTATGTAACAAAGTTGTTCAGTGTATTTTGAAATGTGTGAAAAAATAGAAATATTTTCTTAAATATTTAAAATATTGTGAAGAAAAGGGGATCGAAAATAAGATAATTTTAAACTTTGTAAATCGGATTTCACAATAACAAGTATAATGGAAATCGTTCAATAATTACATTTGTATTACTTATGGTTATTTTGGTCGAAATTTTATTTATTTACCCCTTTATCATAGCATTTAACTCTTCGAATCCTGAACTGATTAATTTTGAATCACCATTTGTTTAAGACAACTTAATGATGGTGACTTTTCACATTGCCAGCCTATATTTTTATATCTTGCCAATTGTGTGAAATGTCCTATTTTTAAGTTAATAAAAAAGTTCAGGAAGCGAACCAGAGATATGTTGCAATATTATAAAGCAGTAATAAAAAAAAAATCATAAAACAATGTGTACGATTACAAGTTCAGAAGCAAAATTCATAATATGGCAGGGTATTTTAAGTACATTTTCATTATTCCTGCCGATCAAATTATATTATTACAATTATTGAAAATCAAGAGATTCAATTAACGAAACGGTGGCTTCATTATATTCAATTATACTAATAAAGGTTCGTTTAGAATACTAAATTCAAATTCGAAACAAAAAATAATAGCAATATTTGAAAAAATGATTTCCATTACACTTGTATTAGAGAAACTAAATATAATTTTCCACTGGAAAATGTTTTTGTCTCAATCAAACTGATATAATGTTTATTGAAAACATATATATATATATATATATATATATATATATATATATATATATATATATATATATATATATATATGTATTCCACCGACAAAAGCAATCACCGATGGAATGTCATAGCTACTGCAAAAAGAATAAATTTTGTAATATTGTTGTAATGTTATGCCGTGTATGAAGTGTACTTACTGATGATACGGATTCAAAGTTGCAGCCAATGGAGTAGTGTGACGAGCGAATGCAGCAGCAGCCGGGGCTTGGGTGACTTGGGTGGCAGCGGGGGAAGGAGCAGCACCGGGGGATGCGGGGAAGTGTGCAAGAGCAGCAGCAGCGGCTGCAGCCCGACTCAGCGGCACATGCCGCCCCCGCTGAACGGCCACCCCTCTTAGGGCCGACACTACATGCACAACACACACACAAAATGCAATATTTCTACCACATATATATATATATATTCTTTTCTTTATACAAATATATATATATATTGTTTTCTTTAAATAATCATCTCACTAGATAATAATAATTTGGGCGGCCACTGCTGCTTTCGGTTAAATTAACGAAATAAATCAATTATACAGAGAAAGCGTCACGCATCGCCCTTCACCTATCATGCTCAAATTAAAAGGTTCTGTATAATATAATAATAATAATAATAAATATATATGTATATATATATATATAAATCAAAAATTAAATATTAAACAAATAATAATATAAAAAACGGTAATAATATAAACGAGACGATATTAAAATGCTAGTTCTCCGCCAAGTCGTGCACACAAAGCTATTAGATGATTAAAATAAACCAACGACATCAAAGGTAACAAAATATGTTCAAGTGTTGTCTAATTCTTTGAATTCAAATAGAAACTATCCGAATAATGGAAAACGAAAATTATTTATCCCATCTCGTTATTTATTATATTCAATACAGTAAAAATTAATAAATAGCATATTATAATTGAATTATACATATACTTACAATAAAAATTATTTATTTACAGGTTTATGTCGATTGCAAGCATATGTATACGCATAGATTTGTTTGGTAAATATTTATATTTTAATATGATAAAAATGATAGGATATTAAACGATTTATTTATATTGTAGCGAATCAAACTTATACGGTATTTGAAGGTGTTAAAATATTTCATTACCAAAGCAATTTGAAAGGGTAGAAATCGCATTTGGAACGAACAACACAAGAGACAACACTTTATTACCCTTAAAATCACATCTTGCAGTGTGAATCTAAAAAAGGCAAATGTTAGATTAGTTAGACAAATATGAAAAAAATAGTATACACAGGAAAAACTTGTGCAATCCCGAGCGACAGTTACACGATTTGTGATGAAAAATTAGATTGTATATATATATATGCGGGCACCGATACGTATATTCCGATTATTTTCGGGGAGGCTGGCAGAATCGGATTATACGTATGGCAAATTATAAAAAATATTAAATAATAATTAAAGACTACTACAAGTAACAAAGAGATGTTTAAGGGATGCTGCGTTAATGGGCGGATATAGGCGATACCTCCTCCGTTGAGCCGTGTGTCTTGGTGTGAGCACGATTGAGGGTGCCGCGGGAGACGGGGGTGCGAGCCATGGCCATGTCACCCCTGAGACTCGCAATCCTACTGACACATAACCACCCACTCACATACTGACTCCAAAGTGCTCACATATATATATTTATACATGAATATTTTCATATGTACTTATTAAAAGTACGGGGCGACACAGATGTTTCATTGCATGTTTCTAATGATTTTTATTTCCACTTATGATTTCTTTTCAATTTTATCAAAATCGGGTACATATTGCAAAATGATACATATTTAATATAAAATACATGATAGTTAAGTTTTATTAACATATAATCTTCCAACATTATTAGACTTTAGGTAAAAAAATATTTTTCTGGTAAAAAAAAATTGCAATGGTTTTGAGATCTTATTTAATTTTAGTTTCAAATCAGTCGTGGAAATATAAATCAAATATATTACGTATGAATTCGTGAAATACTATCATGTATTTTATATAAAATAACATAAATTGAGAATTTTAAGTGTGTCAGTATTTTTGGAAGAAATTCGATAAACACAAAAAATTGGGAATCGGAGGTAGATTCGTATTATTTGTGGTAATCACATTTAAGGAAGAAAAAAACTTTTTTTTTAATAATATATATAGAAATCTTCATATCAGATTTTTGTGTGATTAAATTTAAAAACAGTACAATTACGAGGTCTGCTCAGTGTGAGGGAAAATAAATACGTAGAAGAATGGGTAGAAAATGATGATGATACTAAACATTTTCTCTATGATAAAAATTTCTAGTGAAAGGATATTAATCGCCAATGTATTTCACACTTATTATCCTCTAAAAATAATAAAAATAAAAGAGAAATAAAAAATATGCTAAAATAAACCGAACATTGCCTATCGATATACATTTTTTTTTATTACAAACGCTGTGGAAAAATATGTAGAATTAATGACTATCAATGATTTTTTATTTTCTCTTCATATCTTAATAGCTAAACTATTCTATTGATAAAAATATACGTTGAATGACCGCCATGTAATATTTGATATATCATAAATTAAAAATTAATAATAATAAGAAAAAACACGATCTGTGTACTCAAATAGACAAACATAAATGTGCTGAAACTTCTAGTAATATTAAGATTTTATAACTCAAAATAGTCCTAAATTTAAAACAAAACTGATTGTAATCAAGAAAACATAACAATAACCAATTATAATTAACCTTTTTATTTGGTAACATTATTTAATTTCGATAACATAAACAATAATTATATACTGTTATGAGAATAATATATATATATATATATATAAATTCAGACTTCTGGAAAAAGTATACATAATCATAATAATAATAATAATAATAATGAAAAATAAAATAAAACACATTGATAAGAAATGGCAGCATTTACTGTGTAACAAATTTATTACTGGCATTCATGGCAGAATCACTCAAAAAAGAATTAACATGCCGTCAATATCTTAATCAAATATGCCTATTTCCATAACCAATGTACTAGCATATATAATTAATAATTATTAAACAGTTTACACATACCTTCAGGCCACTGAACGCAAACTGCAACAAAAACAAATAAATTTCCATGTGCACATATATAACAAAAACAATAATATTAACATTAAATATAGCGTAAGAATAAAATATTTATTTTACAATTTGGAAGCCACATCACATAAAAATCGGAACTCTCCAAAGTGTAAAACAAAACGTAATTATCTTATAAGGAGAAACTTGGAATAGTCGAGTGATTAAATTCACTTACCCATATTAAGATAATTGGATTTTTGCGTAATCGTCACATATTTCACAAGTATTTTAATTTTAATTTTTGATATTTACATATCAATTTGAAATATAATAAAAATGTGGCGACGTGATAAAATTATATTGAAAGTAATATCTTGTACTAGAGTTGGACATAGAAATGGTGACTCGAAATCGTACAAAATAATTTAACGCTTCCAATTCTTATTTATTTTATTTTATAGGTAATTGTATTTAAAACGACGTTTTTCAATAAATATTATTAATAATATATAAGACTGTGACTACTTTTTATGAAAGATATCACAGAATATACATAGAGATAATCATTGATGTGAAAAGATAATATAAAATATGTTTAGTTTTTGAACCTTATAAATTAATGTACCATTCATAAAAATGTTCAATACATAAATAATATTTTCTAGAAAGGCCCTTATTTGATGGCCAATTAATATTGTTTCTTTTCATAATCGAAATTCATATAAAGGCGATAACAAAACATTGCAATAAATAGCATATGAGATTTGGGAATCTTTGTGTTACATATAAAATACATGGAAGAACATCAAAGAAAGATCTGATATATAAATATATATATATATATATATATATATATAGATTATAAGAGATACGTACATTGAATTAAGCAAACTAATAATGTATATAAATAAATAAAATTAAACAACAAATAATAACACTGCGAGAAAAACAAGAAACAAGGACAGATCGATCTTGGAATAAAAGCATTATTATTGGTGAGAGTACGTAAAAAAAGAAACATTGACTGGAAAATAATTTTCACTAAAAACAGTACACATTACTACTATTGTGTAATATAAATATAAATATATATAAATATTTATAAATATATATCATATAATAATAATAACGATTAAACACATATATTTAAAATGCTTATTGTGCTCTCACCTAACGTCGAAATCAATCGGTTCCTAGTCAGTGGTACTGAATAAATGAAATAAATAAATAAATATGGGGTGGGTAAAGACTAATTCATTTCTACATTTAAATAGCCACCAATGCAATGCAAATTTACAATATTTAATTATTTGGCACTTAATATACTATGATTCAATTCCATACTTTATTATTAATAAAAGAAGCGCATTAAAAACATGTCAAAAAATCACTAGAAAAACGTATCCATATTGATAAAAAAGATAATGATTTTTTTATGGACTAACTATATGTATATAGATAATTAAATATATGAATTTATGGAATTACTTACCATTTGGTACTGTCGCAGGCTTCTTTGTCTGAACTCGCGCTGTCGCATTGTTTACCTATTCATAACATTTAATACATGGAGATCAGATATTTGTACATATTTTTTGTAACATGCAAATGTAATAATATATGAATTTAGATATATAAGCAAATATTGTTTACTAAATATAAAAATCAAATACACATTTGGTTCACAATGATTGTAAAAAAATATTTAATATACTAAGTATCTTGATCAAAAAATCAATATAATTACTTGTAAGTATAATAAAAATATATGAAATTGAAAATAAATTTATTATATATTTAAAATGGAAAATTAATTTTGAAATTAAAGTTACTCTCAACTGGTAATAAATATCAATATTAAAAATGTGTATTTGTATTAGTAGAGGTTAACTAAAATTATAATACATTGTCTCACAGGAAAACAGATATATTGGAAAAAAAAATAAAATTAATTTATATAATTCGATAAAAATGATTTAATAATAATTAAACAATTTTCCTGTGAGACAACAGGATAAAAATGATTGTTTTAATTGCACTAAAAAAAGAATTACTGTCGCAATATCAATCATCCGGATTCGAACCGCGATGATATGCTACTTGCTCAACAAAAAAGCATTCTTTAAGTAATATTTGTTAGAAATCTAATCAATAATAATCATAATCAATATCAGCGTGTAAATGTCACTTTTGTTTTGTTCCACTGATGTATAATCCAATTTGAAATTATAATGCGAATCACTTTAATCTAATTTTCCAACATATAACAATTATGAAACTGCATGAGTGCTCTCAAGTCTTACCTCACAACAATCCAGGTGGTAAAAGTTTGTTCTACAATCTCTCTCTCACAACCTTTTTATCATCGGCACTTTAATTTAGCCGTCTAGAGAGTGAAGGGATAATACAAACAAATGATATATTTTTGAAGACTCAATTATCATTTTTTTTTATTAAACAAGATTTAGACGTGAATATCAGACATATCAAATCGCGGTCTGATATTCAGATCCGAGAAAAAAAAAACAAAATTAAAAATACATATATACTAAATAAAATAGCATTAAATTTGCAACGATTCCCAAAAGTTGTACTATTTTTTTTTTTTTTTTTTGGAAATCTTTACATATTCAATGCGTGTATATAAGGGAATACATGAATAAGGTGGGTAGGGAAGTATTCTGCAGTCTGTAGTAAACCAACCTTCAAGTGTATTATGTATGTTATATAAAAAAAAAATAAATAAAAATAAAAAATTGCAGCCGATAAAACATTAGTAGGAATTTAAAAAAGATGTGAAGAAAGCAATGATCAATTGGAATATGATGGTAAGTCTACACGTAGATTCAACATTTGTAATACTGACTAGAAGAACAACATAACCATTAGATTTCCATTATCGATTCATATACCGCAATATAAACAAAATCAACTGTAAATACTGTGAATTATATAGAGCAGCATTATAGTTTACTAGGACATATATCGACTTTAAACAAATGAAGTATTTCTAATTTGTTAAAAATAGAAGTCTCATAGTAAACCGTAATGATTTTATATACTTACAGTATTAATAGTAGATTTTGAAATCCACATATATACGTTTATAGTCTGTGGTATTGTAGCCGATGTAGCAATAAGGGAAATTATGGAGTAATTGTCATTCTTGAGAGTCAGAAGGCTGTCAGATCTAAGTACAGACACACCATATATATATATATATATATATATATATATATATATATATATATATATATATATATATATATATATATATATATATCACGGGCACGGTGTGTCTACAGAGCAGAGGGGAAGGGTTGGGATCGGGAGGTTATTACAAAGTTAAGTGCTACCACAGATTGGTAAATCATAGAGATCATGCACACCTCTATCTTTCTGCCCTCAACCACGGTGCCGTGAAGTCTCTCTCGTGCGCGCTCCGCATCACCACTATTTGCGAATGTAACAAAACCGAATCCCTGCATGCAAGACAGACAAAACATGCATTAAAAACAGCGTCGCTCAAAAAACAACGTGCAACAAAAATTAACATGTATGCATCGCATATTTGTATCGGAAAGGTTTCATGTATATTTCTCATTTAATCATTATTATATATTTTTTTTTTAATTTCATAATATATTTTGCACTTTGAGCGTACGTTACATTGTATTTTTAATTATAAATAAAAGCGTTTTGAAGTCTAAGAAAAAACATATTAAACAAATAATAAACAAGGTGCTTTTCATTTTTTTTTATATCTGATGATCTATGTAAAATTACAGACCTAAATTATTATATGATATTAAATGTTGATGGAGTCCACCATTTACAAAAATTCCGATTTAGAAGCATCTGGATTGAAAATAAAATATACTATTATATTTCAATATATACGCGTACAGTTAAATATACGCATATATATTGATATACAAACTACGGATATATTTCTGAAAAACCACAACAACCAGATGACACGTCAAGCACATTTCTAAACCTTTAAGCAAATAGATCAACACTAAGGAAGACGTACCACTCAAGTGAGGACAAATTATATATAAATATATAGGTAGTCCAAAGAGAGATCACTTTGAAAAGGCGAACATCTGATAAAGAGTTACAGTCGTAAACTTATAAATCATAACGCATTTCACGTTATCCATTTCTGTTTCAATAAAAGTTTAAATAAAAGTTCATACTTAATAATTTATTCCTAACAATGACAATATTTTATTTTACTACAAATATTGGAAGACATACACTACCATCTAAAAAAGAAAAAAGAAAATTCTCCACAGTTAGTATAAAATTATACAAACATGGATAAAATTATGTAAGATATATAATACAATCAGATGAAATGCGATGCGATATTTCTTTCAAAGTTTTATCTGTAGTCATCCAGATTTTCAATTTTTAAAGTGATGTATTTCCTCTTTGGATCACACTGAGAAATTAGATCAAAGAAAATTAATCGACATACACCATACAAAAAAATACTGAACATTTCATTAATTAATAATACGATATGAATAAAACAAACTCAGCAAATTAATAATAGTAGACCCCATCGTTGTATTACAAAAAGTCATAAGAATTAATGTTATTAGCATTTTACTATGTAATTTTTATATTAAAAAATAAAAACAAGAAGACCATTGTACAATGTATATAATTTTACATTTATATTTTGATAATAATAAATCTTGGCATCGGGTGAAAGAGATTTAACCGAGTTTCGATATCAGTATCACCAGAAACTTACCATGTAAATATACATAAAAAACTCGTTTTTTTTTAAATTTTTATAACATTATCAAGTGTTAAGCGACTAGTTTCAAAAAAACTATAAGAGAGAAAGTGATAATGATTAATTATAGCATGATCACAAATTATAAGCGCTTCCTTTTACCGAGTGTTGGCGGGATAAAAAATAGTACGTATTAATTACGCAATATTGAAATTAAGTAACAGGTCATTTGCTAAGAACTGATACTACAGAAGCTGTGATCCAAGCCACATTCAAATATGTACAAAATCTGGGTGCTAAAGTTATACTACATTGAAAAATCGATCAACATTACAAATATATATATGTATATGTATATTAAAAAAATATAGAAATATATTTTAGTAATTGCGTTTTTTCAACAGTTTTAATAAATGAATAATTAAACATGCCTCTGAGTATCTGAATACTAAAAAATGGCTTAATATGCATTACTAATCACACACAGGACCTATCTTGTTCAATTGTGAGGCATATTGAAAAATTTGCCAAGGGCCAATTGTATTATTAGATATATACCTTATTTAAAAAAAAGTTTTATGACCCAAAAAAAGATTAAAAAGATAGGCTCTGATCACACATAATATATATAATAATAAATGGGAGAAGAATTTTGAACCTGTTTTACAAAAATACATTTTAAAAAACACATCAAATTTGTATTAAAAATAAATCAACTGAATTATTAAAAAATCTCACAATACTAATTCATCAACCGTTAAACATTTTGTCAAATGTATTAGAGTATTTGGGGTGCATTAAGTGTTTTTTTTTAATAATTATGTAACAAATTTCATCTAAAATTTAATAAAAAATAATAATGGAAAAAAAAATACTTCCATTGATAACTATAACAAAAATATGTAAGAAATTTAAAAAAATCTTTTTGGATTCTAACACTAAGAATGTTTGCTATGTATATTAAAAATTTAATGACTTTTAATTTCAAAAAAAAAATCATAACTTAGAAATAAATATAAAAAAAGAATCTTAGTGTATAAGCATGGGATTTTTTATAGAAAATAATGCAACAACACAACTCGCTATAATTTAAAAAAATACGAACCACGAAAACTTTTCTGTATATAAAAAAAATAATTATGTATATAATAATATCTATTACGAAAAAAATTTAACACAAAATAAAACACATTCATTTCTAAGGTGCAGAAAATCCCAATCAAATGCAATTAAATTCTTTTATTTTTTTATCGAAAATATATATTAATTGCGATTTTTGCTTAATGTATTTAATGCAAATGCCACTGACAGTAGTGTAAAATGCCTCTTAATTGTAGTGTAAATTGCAGTAGTATTATCATTTTCATTGATTTTTAACCAGATTAGCACTAAGAACAGGCTACAGATATGACTATGTAAATCTTTTTATAAAACACATTTAAATATATAAAGTTTCATATGATCAAATATACAATAATATTTTTTATATATCTGACTAATTTGTAGTCTATTCTCAGAAGCAATCTTTTATAAATTGATTAATATTATGATGAATTCAGTAATATACCTATATGTATATATATTTTTTATAAAAATTTTGACGAAATATATGAATTTAATTAAATATAATATTTACATTCAATCTCTCATTTAAAACGTATTTTAAAAATACCACTTTAGTTCTTTGATATGTAAAAAAATAAAATTAAAATATAAACACAATAAAAAAAATAAACCATAATTTAAAACTAACACTTAAATCCGCTTGCAATTTAAGCTGATCTAAAAACAACAATAAGTTATTTAACAAAAGCGATATTATAAACAATACTGTTAGTCAAGTGCATAGATGTATTTCCATACAACAACGTAATAAAAACTATAATTAAAATACATATACTTATTTGTTATATAGACATACATTTAAAATAATACTAATACAAATAAATACTTTGTAAGTTAAATTAATGTTAAAAATAAATAAATTAATTAATAAAAAAAAACTAACAGTAATTAAGAGCAATTCGTGATAAGAAGCTTTCCAAGGAAAAAAAGCAGAGAGACTTGTGCTATTTATAATAAAAATAATGAACAATATTCTCGTTAATTTATGTAATAGTCATAAAATAATAGTAATAATAACAATACTAATACCGAGAAGAATGTAATTATATATATATATATATTTTCATGATCTCAAATTTAATAATTGGTACAGGAGAGTAAGTTTGGTTGATGTAAGTGTAAAAGGGTAAAATATATTTAATATTGTATGAGGCATCTGACACTGCATGATAGTGAAAATAAACTAAATTTTATAATTATATATATGCACATATTGTATAGAAAAAGGTATTTGATATTAAAAACGAGGAGCACGGATAACTAAGGTGAATTACCAAGAATTTCACAAGGAAAGCGGTAACATTAAGCAAAACAATCCAATAAATATGTATATATATATATAGAGAGAGATACTCAATAAATATATCAGAAAAAAACTAAAAAATAAAAATAAAAATAAAATAAAACAAAAATTAGGCAGAATCAAAAAGTGATAATATATATGTGAATGGGAAAAAGTATTACACATTTGCAAAAATTCATTATTAAGCGGATTACATAGGAAGTATTTTTTTCAAATGTTCAAATATATAAATATATATATATATATAAATATGTATTATATATATATACAAATAAAAATTAAAAAAATACATATTTCATTTAAATTTCATATGTCAAATATAAAAATAAGCATGAGAAAGACATGATATGAAAGGAAATTAAATTGATAATTAAATTCAGATAAATTGACTGAGTATTTCAGCAAAATGCATGTCTTCTCATTTAATAATATTCATATATAATTTTTCGATTGAAAATTATTTTTTATATATTAAAATATAAATATATTGAAAAATTACATTAATAATAATAATAATAATAGTAATAGTAACATATGTGTCTACTACTGCACATGTTTCACAATATGGATTGCAGTTCAATCATTACATTTTTGGTTCATCGAGAAAATGTCGACGTTTATTTTGTAAAAAATATTGATAAAACAAAAAAAAGACATTCTTAGATCGCACATAGACTATGAAAGAGTGAAAGCATCAAAAAACTTGACTATATCAAGTGCATATCACGAGAAACATTTGCAGAGTGAACTCGGTGATAATCTAAATAAAGTCAAGCTTTATTGTAAAACATTTTTTACAATTTAACCAAGATAAAATCGTTACTTTATGGTGGCGTTTAAACATTTTATATATTATAGGGGTGCGAGTTTTCAGATTCAAAATTTATTTCTATCAAATTATTTTATATCAATAAAAATCAACAATTTAACTGACAGCTTAACTAGTAGAAAAAATACCAATATTTGCTATTAAAATATAAACCATTTCAATAAAGCTTGACTTTTAAATATTCTATATATATTTTTTATATTTTAAAAATAAATAAGTAATATAGTAAAAAAGGAGTAAAGCCTACCTTTGAACCACGTTCATTAAATATAATTTCAACATCTAGTATTGTTCCATATTGCTGAAAAAAGAAAAACAACTGGCATTATTACAAAGTAAACAAATTGAAATTTCCAAATATTTGAAATAGCATTAAATAATAGTAGATAAACATTTAATTATATTAAAAAAAATCACAATGAGACTTACTCCAAACATGGTTCTCAGGTCAGGATCTCTAAACCGGAAAGGTATATTTGAAACGTGTAAGCGTTTAGGTTGACATAAAGCCTTTTCTCCTGTTGATTGTGAAGTAGGTACACCGACGTTCGTTAAAGTAGTAGCACCAGATGTGGTTCCAGTCACCGTGTTTGTTCCCTCAGGAGTGCCAGCCACTGTTACACCAGTTCCTACGCTGACACTGGAGCCAGTCACCGGACCCTCGGGCTCCGTTTGCTGCAAGCCACCAGTCTCCATGGGAAATACACATCAATGGATTTCAAAGGTGGTACACGTAAAGCAACAAATAATAGTAATAAAAAATAATAAGATAAATTAAAGACGTTCAAGCAAAAAATTGCAAAAGAATAGTGATTTTGGAACATTCGTATGGAAGGGATTTTCACAAGTTTTCAATTTATTTACACAATTTGAAAATGAAACATATTTTTAATATATTCCATTACGTAATATTTTGATTTTTTTTAAATAAGATGAAAACTTGTTTGCTATATATATATATATATATATATATATATATATATATATATATATATATATATATATATATATATATTAATATAATGAAATTTATATATCTACACACCGTCCTAAAACATTTAACTAACAATATTTTCTGATAACGAGCACAATAATGTAGAGTAAAAAAATTACCACAAATAATATATATATAAACTATAAGAACGTGTATTAAGAATAAATCAATTCAAAATAAAATTTGATGTAATATAAAATGATAAATATATCATACAATAATTAACATGTAATATATCAGGGGTGGGCAATAGTGTCAAATACATTAAATTAAATTTTGGACTTCGTTCAATATCTATTTTTCAAGTATTCTTGAAATTTTTTTATACAGTAAATTTTACACAATTTTTAAGTCGCACAATTCATTCATTTATAAAAATTGCAGTAATTAAAAACTTTATAAATTGAGTTCGTAATGATTTTGAAACTAAAAAAATCTTACGAATATTCTACAGAAATTTATTTGCGAAAAATCAGATTGCGATTCCTTTTGCTCTAAAGCGTGCCCATCCCTGTATATATATCGAATAGAAATTAAAGTTAAATAACAGAATGATTTGCATTATAGGAAAAGGTTAAATATATTTTTTTTAAATCAAAAGATGTTTCATGTAATATTGCTTGATTAGTACATATTTTAATAATAAATAAGAAATGCGAAAACTAAAACAGACTCAATAGATAAATTGATTTAAGAACTTTATAGTTCAAATCGTAGCATTCGTAAATTTTCAATGTAAACATTTGTAAAAATTTAATGGTTAGACGATGTATTATCTAATATTTGAGTCATCTCTCGTATCGACTTACAATGCTGACTGTTTGTTGTTCTATGCCGTTGGTTGGTTGTGTTGGTTGAAGAGGGGGTGAAAAAGGAGGTCCAGAGGCTGGAGGTTGTGCGGCAAGGGTCGCTGTGGCCAAGGGTGTGGCCGGGGCAGTCGCCCCGTCAGCCTTTGGCAAAGGGGCTGTGCCCCCGGCTGCAGCTGCAGCCGCGGCGGCCGCAGCAGCAGCTGCAGCCGCAGCAGCAGCCGCAGCTTCTGTTTTCACGGGCAGCTGAGGATCTCCATTCTGTGCGAACTGTGCCGCCGCGCCGAACGGGGCCGCCATCCCCGTCTGGACCATGTGCTGAAACAATACAATATTACTTGTTAGATTACGATTATGTTATTTGTGGATAATTTATGAAAAAAATGATAGCTTTTGAAGTAAGGTAACCAGACGTCTTGATTATGGCGAGGCAGTCTCAATTTTTAACAATATATTCCGCTTTCCGCGACGTGTGGGGAAATAATTGATTTCATTTTTGAGAAATAATTTAAATTTTCCTTAACAACATTAATTTTGTCAGAAATTTGGTCACCTTACCTGAAAGGCACTGTTTATATTATTGCAGTTTGATACATGGATAATCGTTAGTTGACAAATCGCGAATCCAATAACAGACTATTGTCAAGCCAAAATAATAATTATGATAAAAATAAAAATCATACTAAATATATATTTCTAAAATAGTACAGACTAATAAAAAATTTATTAAATTAAAATATAAAAATCATTATATATAATAAAAATAATTAAAATGATGGTGGTAAAAAGTATTACTATGTTGTATAAAATCAGTACTGGAATAATTTTTGATACGTCATGTTTCTAGTCGTACCCTAAATAGTTATCTGTTAAAATCGAAGTAAAATTTGATCGTAAATGCTGAAATACTTCACATAAAAAACATATCGTAGTAAATAACATTTTGGTATGTTAACGATGCATATTTAAGTTGTAAAAATTATTAGGTACTCTTTTGAAAAAATAAAGTAGTATTTAATGAAATAAATTATATTGGATTCATAATGTTTGATTTGAAAATTAAAATAATTTTACTTTTAATTAAAGTAAATAAGAAAAATTTTATATTTTCCATAGTGATGTAACAAAATGTAAACTGTAATGCAATCCAAAATATGACAAAAATCGATTTTAAGATATTTTGAATAGGTTATGAATTCAAAATGTTGAGATTTGCATATACATATATAGTTGAACCCAGAGAAAATCGTATCGTTTGTTTCTTTATATAAATCAAGGAAATTATACAATTTTAGTGTAAAATTTGTTATATAATAATCATAAAATTAGTATCAAAAATAAAAAAAAAGATATTTTAGATAATAAATGTAGAATAAAATAAAATAGCTTTAGATTATATATTATTATGAGATGGAAAAAATAGGAATTCATATTTCATAACATGTTTTAACAATCCTTGGAGAGATTGCACATATCATCCTACGCTTTGGAACTGAAGTGAAAATTGATTTAATATTACGCAATAAATTCTGTAAATTACACGTGTGTGTCCAGACATTGTAAGATAAATTCGTTCTTATTATGAAATGACATTCTTGAACCAAATTTCTGAATGCATGTTACAAACTTTGTCGTCATCGATATGAACTTGACTCTTATTATTGATTGTGTGAAGATGCTAACTTCTGATTAAAACGTAAACAATCATTCGAGCACTTTTTATATTGTATACCATATATACACATTAATATTGTTTGAAATAGATGAATTGGTTTATTACTTATTGATCCGGAGTAATTTATTTAAAAAATAGTTTTCAATTTAAAAATGAAATACTGCATA
This sequence comes from Leptonema lineaticorne, assembly GCA_024500535.1. Taxonomy (NCBI): domain Eukaryota; kingdom Metazoa; phylum Arthropoda; class Insecta; order Trichoptera; family Hydropsychidae; genus Leptonema; species Leptonema lineaticorne. Next base: position 12,912,420 of record JANIJI010000017.1, read on the forward strand.
CTGCAGGAACAATAGATATAGTAAAATAAAATATGAACGATGAAAAGCTAAACTAGTAAAAGTTAAATCGTCAATATGAGAAATATAATAGGAATAAATTATGTAACAAAATTTGAATGAAAGTGTAATAGTCTTATATATATACATGCTAACTAATGTGTGTGTGATTAAATCGATCAAATCTTGAGAAGATTTGAGAAAATTTGGGAAACGTGGAATAATTAATTAACGAACACTATTAATGTTTGCGAAGATCAAAGGAAAGTTACATAATTGAAATGTAAGGATGTGAAAAATTGAAGATTTATAAAATATAAAGACACGAGTGTGTATAATATTATTATATCGATAATATAGTTATTCCACGAATTTTATTTCTTCAACGAGTAAATTCTGGATCGAAAAAGAACTATAAGGCGGAGCGATAAATCGTCATTAAGTGTTCATTTCCTCGTTTCCGCTGTATCCAAATAGTTTTACCAAGTAATAAAACGGTTGAGAGCCTGTAAAAGATCCGTTTAGTTGACAGATATACGGTAAAGTGATAATGTAATTATGAAATCGATGAACGCATAAACGCGTCCTGTTTATTTCATAACAAAAACTAAGTTTAATGAAAAAATAAAACAGAAAAGATTAAAAAAATCCAATACAATGGTAAAAGCCTTTCATCCGTTTCGGTTATACTTCCGTGAAGCGCAATTATATGCTCAATTAAATATAAAAACCTTGCGAAGAAGCGTTGTTCCAATTGACGTAATTGTTGTTCTTGATTTTAATCTGCAACACTTAAATCTTTGGAGAATATGAGAAAATTTCTAAGCGTTATGAGAAAGGCATTGTTACGAGTAAGAACAAAGACGATACGGATTAAAAAGTCGATACTCTTTTCATCTACAATAGATTCGGTACAGGTTAAGGTGCAGGCTATGAATGAATATTTTTACCCCTCAAATAACGCTGATTATCCATTATCAGAGATGTCAATTTAGAATTGCGAATATTTGAGATGAGTAAAATATAAATTTCGGATGAGAAATAAACATTATGATTGAACTTGAATTCGAATAATTAATTTACGACGTAACAGTCATACAATAAGAAGTTTGGATTATTTAGAAGAATGATAGATCATTTCTGTGCCAAGAATTTATTAGTTAATAATGTTCAGTGGATATATCTAGAGATTACATTATAAAATAAATTGATTTTATATTAGATAAAATGTGACTATAAAGATTGCTTTTCACTCAAATAGAAATATCGTGTAATATATATATATATATATATATATATATATATATATATATATATATATATATATATATTTGTAAAGTGGTGGTCTTGTTTGATTTCCTGATGCCAGAAATAGCTAGTTTGGTCACATTTGATCGATGGATATGGGTCGATCGGATCCGGTACAGAACGTCGTTGGGCAATTAGAAGCCGATAATTGTCCCGGAATCGAACCGGGACGGAAATGTAGAGCGGTTTCAAATTAGACTAGACTAGACTAGACTAGTTAGATTTACAGCCCGCGGCCAAAACAACCCTATTTCATACGTCAAAATGTTCGAACGTGCCGGGGATCGATCCAATAAAATGTCAATCTAGTCTTATATATCTTTGGCCGATCAACTCGGTTTCGTTACTGTTGCAATATTTAGGATAGAAAATATTATCTATGTTGCATCCCTTCGAGGTTTCGCTTATGTAATGACCGACGACAAAATAGCGCACGGATTTGCCATTTAGTTTAAAAGCCAATATTGAATAGGAAAATACGGCGAATATTTGTATAGGCATATATACAAAATTCGGTTCTATTAATTTTATAATTAAATCTTAAGTCTTGAATAAAGAAAAGCATATAAAATTTTTAGAAATTGTTCATATATTGAATGGATTTATTAAATATTTTCGAGGTAATGATTCAATACGTTTCAATGTTCGTATATCAAATGCATGAGTTCAAATTTGCATACAATCGATGTCCAATTACAATTCCAATCTTTGCTCCTATAATATTCAATGTAATAATAACAGTTAGCATATAGTATGGTTAAATTCAATTAAAATGCAGGTTCTCCGAGATTGAATTCAATATATAATAATATATGAATAAACGCATATGAAAATTTAACAATTAATTATAAAACAATACTATTTCATAGAGAAAAAAATATATTTATGAGTAAATATAATTTTTATACGATTTGATTAAATAATATATATGTATATATATATATATATATATATATATATTTAAAGTTTCTGTAATAAGAGTAGATATTGAATTTCCCACGCCTTTTAATTTCGAGATATAAAGTAGTAGGAAAACAAATGTGTACTTGATAAAGTGAAATTTGAGAATAATTGAGAAAAATATTCAGTATTCCATGAAAATTTAAAACTGTTTATAGATAGTGTAAAAACAATATATTTTTTTAAATAATTGAAATATAAAATCGTAGATATAATAATAATATGGAAAAATACTGAAAATTATATTACAATAATAGTTAAATTCTTAAGCTATAAAATTGATCCTCTAGCGTTTTCTAATAAAAATTTTTCCTGATTTTTTTGTTACGAGGGTACCTCAGTTTTAAAATAATAAAATGACAGGGCGTGCTGAATTGATGCTAATTTTTCACGCGTCATCCTTACAAATTTTGAATAATAATGTAAAAAAAAGATACAAAAAAGGAGAATAATGATCGTAAAAAAAGGGTTTTGTGACGTCCATTATAAACACACACGGGAATAAAAATGACACACGATAACATCGGATCGCGCCTTTGAAGCGTTTTCTGCGAGGGTTAATTAGGCTCGATTATCGCAGTGAAAAGGACACGATATGAAATTTGCGACGACGCTCACGGTTAGCAAAATTGTGCCGTATTCCGATGACAAAGGGACTATGACGAATAATGGTGCGCTTCGGCGATATTCTGTTACGTTATAGCAAAAGTGACACGGACGACGACGATTATCCTGGGATGAGCGGCAATGTTATATATCCACAGGAGGGGTATAAGAGAGCAATGTCGTCGTGGACCATTAATCATTTTACCAATGAAAAGTTTTCACACACACACACACACGCGCGAATACGAGTGTATGTATGTTATATATGTCGATATAAATAAAGCACACGGTAAAAATATAAAAGATAAAAATGAAAGTACAATCGCAAAAATAAATTCATTCCGAATTGTACATCGAGTTAAAATATTGGAAGGGATAAAATAATAAAATTTTCTATATAAATATAGTGTATATTGTATAATATAATAAATATATATATATAGAAAATTTTAGTATGATTTAAATAGGAAAATGCATTTAGAGTTTAAAATTAGTTATAATAATACGAGAGTAATTTAGTAATAATGAAAAGTTTTCAACTATTCACTTTATAAACTAGATTCAGTGCAATTTCCACCTTTATTCTAAGCTTAACGAGGTTATATAATATAAGTGATAACGAATTGCTACGAGTACTTAACAATTGGTTAAATGGGTTGGTAGTGAATAATCGTAACTACTTTAAATAATTAATTTAATAAATGTGGGTAAATCGATAAAAATATTGTTTTTTTTCAGTTTATCGACAACAGTCTTATATGTGAAGAATGAAACCAAAGAATTTTCGAATTTTCTACATCTATAAAGCTTTTTCTATTATAATAATGTTCTTAAATTTAATATTTTTTGTTACATATTATATATGGTTAATCGTCAAAAATACTAATTTATGTAATCAAATTATCACTCATATTTTGATTAAATATGGCATTACATAAAAAGAGAAAATTAATAACTCGATCGACTTAATAAATAATAAGACATATCTGATCGATTATGTTTACGAATAAAGTCTGGCCGAATTTAATAAAATAAGTCGAGAATTGAAAAAACTCAATTAGAACACGATCAGCACTTTTATTATTAACTGAGAGTTTTTCACGATATTTTTATATCGGAAAAGGGACAAATTAAAAATTAATCAAAAACAACGTTAAATTGACGCTCGTGCGTTATTATTATTTTTTTTTTTGGTTTTTGAATATAAGACATTACATATGAAAAGGTAAAATAAATGGATTTAACAACGCGGAAAAAAACGAAAGAATTGAATTCGAGAACATTAATCAAACGCTTATTAATAATTCAATTGTCGGTCGATTGATCGCTATAAAATTCAATTTCATTTATATGCGTTCAATATTTCATATATTCGTTCACAATTCGACACGTCAAATCGGAAAAAGTAAAGTGTGTGACCAATTTATTAACGTAAATTTCATATTAATTGCTCATATATATAAAAGTATATAATAAAATATTGAAAATAGACGGAAATATCTGGAATAAGCTCGAATCTTTGCGATGACTGGGCATTTCTGTGCAAATTTATGTTTATAAACATGAAATATGACAAGGTTTTCGCATGTACCCTATATATATATATATATATATATATATATATATATATATATATATATATATATATATATATATATATATAATATTTTGGTGGAATTAATCGTTTATCAGAAATTATCGTACATTGAATCTATGCCAAGTATAATACTTTATGTAAATTGAGAAATGCATTTATCACGTGTAATTATATAGTTTTAAAAATGTGCAAGCATTTATAAATTAATCATAAATCCAAGTCGTATTTAATAACTGTAATGAATTCTTAACTATATATAAATAATCAACTGAAAATAACAGTAATTTATAGAAGGTTACACACCGGTATATTCAATATTATAATTCGATTTATATAAATAAAAAATTACAATGTTAAAAATTTAACGAGAAACGGTTTTTAACGTTTGCGAGGAAATACGTGAAAAATATAGTTAGTTATCGTGTATACATGTTTTATAAATAGTAAATAAATAAATATGATGCTATCAACAAAACACTAATCAAATAAAGGAAATATTTCCACATAAATATGTCTAGTACGAGTATTTTGACACATTTATTTATAAATAATAGTTTCTATATATTCGTATGATAGATAGCATTTTTATCAATTATAATCAATAGGGAAATTTATTCAAAAATTGCGAATATATAAATTTAAAACACGGAATTAATGAGGTAAAATTATAATTATTTTTATAAAATTACACAGTATTATTGATGTTTTAAATTTAAAATGACTAATTGATCGAAATCATTCAATTTAAATAAATATTAATTAATTCTATATGTTTTTTTTCAAACAATTTAATTGAGCCATACATAATTTCGAAACAGATGTTTAAAAAATAGAAAAATCAGATCTATATATAAATAATGAATGTCGATAATAAGTTTTTTCAAGAGGATCTTTTATATCTATATAAAGTTGTTCGGAAAATATAGACTTGCATTGAGTGGCGAAAGATGTTTTATAGTTGAAGAGGTCTACATTTAATATCGGGTCAAAGAAGATTTTTAAAGAACAAAAAAAAATATTAAAACTCAAGACGAAATATAATTTTTGATAATTTAGAATAACTAGGTATTTCACTATCGATTATCGATTACATATTAAAAAAAAGTGTTATTAATTTATTCGTACATATTTGATATAAATATATACTGTTGATTTAGGAGCATTTCAAATTATGATTTGCTCCTTTAAAATAACAGTTAATACAGAAGAGAAAATAACTATTGATTTTCGACGAAATATAGTCCTCGATGTTAGTATATATACGAATTATTATCGATAGTTTAAATTCAAAGGTTCAATTTCAAAACAGTTCATGTTTGCTTAGATTAATCTAAGTTTATTACTTTGAAAACGGAAAATGTATCACGTTTGTTTGTTTGTTTGTGACACGAAATAATGGTTGATAACGATATTGATTTCGGCACAAAACAGAAGGAAGAAGATGGCTTTGGCATTAGATATCGATTCGTTGTTTATCAGACGTTTTTCGGCGAGAATGTCGTAAAAATTACTCTGTATTTTATTACCAATGAACGTACGTAAATACATATTAAATGCGCATAAAAGGTAAGAAGATATATATTTATCTCCATTATATATTCGGTGATTTAAAAGAAGCACAAAAGAAAATTTGATCTTTTTATACGCCGTCGGTTATGACGCGATAAAATGTGATTGGAATAAATAAAGTGTATTTTAAAAAGAAAATGTACGAGTTATCGCGAATGCGAACGGTTGGAAATTATATATAGTTGCCGACGATTGTGCATATTTACCGAAGGGTTTCGCAGGGATATCGAATTTAGAGAGGCATTTTATGCGCCAGCATAATATTATGTGGGCCTTTCAAAACATTATATTGATTGCAGACAAAATTTTAATACATAATAAGGTGTAACCTTCATAAATTTATTAATTAATGGAGGTTAACCTCTAATTATACAAGCGAAGATTAGAACGAAGGAGTCCATATAATATTGTAGGATTTTGCGCAAAGGTAGAAAATATTTTTTCATATATAAATATTAATAATGATATTATTCATGAAATTTTAATTTGATATAAAGAAAAAATATTCGTTCATTTCAATTTTGGAAATGCAATATACCGTGATGTATTCACATTTTGGTATGTAATGCATTTATTATGTGCACTGTAACATTGCCAAATTATTTTGCCGAGCGAATTCGGGAATAAATAAATTAATGTGTGACGACATGGAAGTTTTTTAACAATTATATATATATATATATATATATATATATATATATATATATATATATATATATATATATAAATATTATAATTGATAAAAAATGTTATTAGTATGCAAATGATTTAAATAACGCGTGAACTACTATGACGGATCGATATGAGCTTTCCGTTAGTTTCGGTTTTTATGAAACTCGAAACATGTTTTTAACAAAATTGTTGTATGTCGCATTTTTATTTATTATCATGTCATTGTTGCCGTTAATATATCGATTTTTAAAAGAAAATATACGAATAGATAGAAATCAATGGAGAATAATATAAAATATTCACGAATACGTGCACCGATCGAAATTAAAAAAAAAATCGGTTTCTTAACGAAATGGCTAAAATATTTTTTCCGCTCTCTTTTTTGTATTTTCAACGTTAATCTTCCAATTACAAAGTTAATTTGTAGAATACACACAACGATCATAAAGGTATACAACGATCATAAATTTATTAAATTTTAAATATTGATTTATCATGAAGTCGAAATATAAAAATGTAATTAAATACTGTCTAAATTAATAAAATATTAATATAAAATGAATATATATCATAAAACATCTTTTAAATACTAGTTTCGCCGATTTATACTTTTTAATGTTTATGGTTTTGAATATGAATATTAAAAATGCTGTAAAAAACAACAAACTGAATTTTCACTATATTGCATTATAAATTTTATATAACAAACGACGTTTTATAATACATAATAAATGAAAAATTTTCAGATTAAAAATATTAACATCAATACATTTGTTTTCAACGTATAACTGGATTATCATATAAATAATAATTCCAAAACTCATTTGTATTTTCAAAATAATATTTCGCATAAAATAATAAAAACGCATCGACTAAACGCATAAAAAACGCATCGACTAAAAATTATATCTAACGAATTTTTAGTTAGTAGTCAATTTTTATTAAAATATTAACTTGAAAAGTAATATTTTTCATGATAAAAATATAAGCGTTAGTTGGTATGAATGAGCTCATATAAACACATAACAAATTTTCGTTACTACGCTGTTATTGCTAAAATATAGATGAAAATATATCAATATTCAACTGAAAATTATTTTGGAAAATGAAAATTCCATCTGCAAAATCGGTGTCAAAATAACCCAAATAAAATCGATTAAATCACTACGAACAAAATAAAAAAATAAAAATGTGCAGCCGTAAATTCAACGGATAAAATATATTAAATACGTAAATATTTATTAATAAAACGATCGACCGGTTTACACGACGGCGTAACCGTTTCCAGAAAATTTCTACTTTTGACATTGTCCATCTGACCGTTTTCGCAAACAGAAATATTTTATAGCGAAACGCAGCATAAATAAAAATGTCGACTCGTTTTATTTCTTTTTTTTTCTCTATCTCTCTCTCTCTCTCTCTCGATTTTTCGAGAACAAGCCGAAAAATAAAAATCGGTTTTTATTAAAAATTTTCGAGTGGGGTAATATCGACGAAAAAAAAATCGAAAAAATTCCACGCCCAGTAGGGGGTGGAGGTCCAAGGAGCGATCGGTCAATAGAGCACTTCGATTTTTAATAAGCTAAAACGAAATATGGACGTGACCGGTACGTCAAAAACATCGGTTAGAATGACATCGGAAAATTTCTTTTTTTTCTCTATTCTCGGGATGAAATTTCCTCCGGGAGCTTTTCGCCGCGAAGGAAAACTCGAAAGTGGATATGGAACCTTCGAGAAGATAAGTATCATATTCGCACAAACACACGCACGTGCATATATATATATATATATATATATATATATATATATATATAACGATATGTACAAGATAGTACTTTTAGATAACGGAATAATCTCGCAACTTCCACATCTTACTGAAAGATAAGTCAATTTTACGTACGTGACAAATTCGAGTATGGAACACTTATAAAATAAGGTTTTTTTCAGTCTGTACGATAATAAAGCTTCCAGTGTATAATCTGAAAATAAAATGTGATCCGTACAAAGCAAACAAGAACGTTGTGGACGTAACTTTACTTTCGAAATATCATTGTTATATTTTATTGTGATCGACAGACAAAATAAATAAATCGTTAGTGCTTTTAGCGGTGAATTTCGAGACATTCACGAGTCGTTAATTATATATGGTATACTTATAGATATTTCTATAAAGATTAGCGATATAAAGCTAGGTGTCATATGTATTAAAATTAATCTTATCGATGCATCAACTGTTCTAATTGTAACTTCTAACGCTGAAAGCGTGCATCCTTTTTTTTTTCGTTCGCATTCTCGGCGGACACAAGATTGATTTGGTCTGTTATTTTTTTTTCAGTGTTTTTGCTGAATGAAGACGAAGATGGACGTTCGTTTACGTGTGCTTTTGGCAGTGCCATTAGCGCTGACATCCCACCATATCCAATTTTCAGGATTATCAAGGAAGACCGCGATATATTTTCACACACATATATATATACGCTTATTATATATAGAGAAAACTCGCTTGACCTCGTTAATACACGCGTGCACGTCAAAATAGATAATTAAACGTTTCATTGAAAATGAACGACTTTTTGAGATGAAGCATCATTATTATAATTGCATGTGAATAGTGAGAAAAATGATTAATTGGCGATCATCGAATGTGAATAAGATCAGATCCACAAATGAAATCAGTTTAATTGGAAATGTTTAATTTAATTTGATTGCTAATTGTTATGGTCGATTAAACAACGGTAACATAATAAGTATATTTGAAATATGGTATTACAGTATTTAATTGTGCAAAACAAAATTGATTAAAAATATACCATTATATAAAAAAAATATATTTTAACGTATATTAAAAATGTTATTAACAATTTAGATATATAATCTTTTTTTTAAATATACAATTCTAATATTCAAAATAAAGAAATGTTAATTTTTTATATCTTGCTAAAATATTAGATGAGAATCACTGAATAAAATACGTATTTGTTTACGAAAAATTATACTGGATATTAATCAAACACACATGCATCCCGTTTTTCAACAAAAATAAAACAAAAAAAGGGTACAATAAATATACGGCGGTGAAAGCGAAAACACTTTTTTTTAGCTGAGTTTAAAATGGATATCTGCTCAAGTTTTCCAAGAACATCGGGGATGAGTTCAATTTGGGGGGCAGAAACGATATGTTAATATATATACGTATAAAATTCCGAGGAAAACTTTTTGAATAAATTTAAATTGTATATTTTTTTTTATAAATATCATCTTATATCAAACAAGTTCTTATATATTGACGCCTTATTCACTTGCTATATACGTATATATGTGTATACAGCTTTTAAAACAAGACGTTCTAGGTAATTTATTACGTGCTTCTGCTTGCAGCAATATTGATCACACTTTCAGGGATTAGAGAAAGAGAGGATCTCGATAGAAAAAGATTTATTAGACGAGATTTTCCTACGTCCTATAATGTTGATTATTAAATTTTAACGTGGATTTATTTTCGATATTTTTTTTTTCACTTTCTTCAATCGTGCATTATATAAATAAGGACTTAGTATCGGATAAAATAGAACGCGCGTAGGAAGAACGCGTAAACGGTTCTTTCTGGTGTGGCGGAAGCCGATTTTCCATCATCGACCGAAAAATATTAACACACCTCGACGTGAGAATAATTGGCTACGATGTGTACGCGGACGTATTTACATGTGATCATGTTCACGGTTTGTCTAATAGCCATCTGCCAATAGCCAATTTGATCGATAAATGCGAAACACGACGATGTTGTTGCGCAACGTTCGTTTTGGCCGATCGTCTTGATCGCATCCATTGAAGATTCATCAAAATGTTACGTTGTCAAAGACGACGGATCGCACGAATCATTCAAAAAGAAAAAAATAAAACGACTGCATTTCCGATTTTGTCGATTTCTATTTTTCCGATGGTGAGAATTTCGGAAATGAGATTCGCGCAATCGTCGTCGAAAATCTAACGAATGCGAACCGATCGATGTTTGAAATTTGTGCTAGCATACGAAAGACACTTGCGATAGGTAAACGGTTAAGTTGACTTTTATCTATGTACATAGAAGTTGACTAAGATTCAAATATACTATATATAGTTGTAAAACAGGATTACTGTGGAATATATTAATATTTTAATTTTAAATATAATAAAAATGCGGCGATATATTAGTTTCTTGGAAATAAAAAAAAAGTATTCTTAATTCTTTTTAGAAAGACTGAATTTTTACGAAAAAAAATGTAATTTATTACTAATGATAAAAATATAATAAATTATATTATAAATTCGGTCTTGAAATATTTCGACAGATTTTATTTGAAGAAAATACGGGGTCGATATAAAAATGAGACTTTTTCAGAAATTCAACGTTCAATATAAAATAGAATATGTCAAAATTCATTTTTATATCAAGTGTGATCTAAGAAAATTGGCTTCAAAGATAAGAGTAATCACATCTTCAAACAAAATTTCTTGCCATTAAGATAGGTTTTGTAGAAAGACGAAGATGATATATTTATAAACCTAATGTATAATATGATAAAAATGAGTGTTTTTTTTTTCCATATTTCAAATATCTTGTATAAATATGGCTAGTATCTAAATACACTTAACGTTATTTAAATACGATTTATAAATGGATGATGTCGAAAAAACTTCTTCTGAAAAAGGACAGACCATTAAAAAAATATTTTTTCTCTATGTTCATATTTTATAATAATATAATACCTATATGTCTAGAATTTAAATTTATATAATACGTTGGGTAAAAATTGATATCAAAAATAAATTTTTTTTGTTCTAAAATTAGTAACGCCTAATTTGAAAATATTAAATTTAAGTAAAACAGGAAAATTGAATAAATTATTCATAACGATATTAGCAAGTAAAACTATCAAATATCGTATGAATTATATATAATTTTAAAAGTGGATGCAGAAGTAATTTAGATTCGGTCAAAGCTTAAAATTAATAGTTGCAATTTATGAAATTCGTGTTTATGAATTCAAGATATTGTACAACAAAATAGTCATAGTTGAAGCTTTTACTTTTATAGCTATAGTTTAATAATGTTATTTCGTCTGGTATGTCCTATATTATATAGAATACGATTTGTTTTCATATAGCGGAACAAAGTGAACAAACATAAAGCTAGCAACGTTACCAGTTGGAAATTCCTAAAACCCCGAAGAATAAAAGTATCTGACGTTATGTCGCCGGCATAAAATTTCGTAATCTTTCCGCGAAAATTCTCTTAATTAAAGTGAGCGAAACATCACTAAAGCCCGACAACTTTTTGGCCATATAACGTCTAGTATATAATATATGTGTATATAATAATAATAATACAAGAAGAAGAGTGAAAAGTTTGGAAATTTTCATACGCAAATGACACGGTCTGAAACATCTGAAATGTTGCCAGAGAGTCGCGTTTATTTGCACGGCATGAGAGTTTATGGCGTTTAATCTGAAACGATCGAAATTTCAAAATAATAATAATAACTTTACGACGCATAAAACAGGTCAGATCAAAAGAAAAATCGTTTGTACGTTTTAAAATTTCGACATGTTCGCAATATTGTAAAATAAATACGCTCCGAAATAAGGGGACCGTTTTTGCGTGTTTAAACTTCGGTTTAGATGTGAGCAAAAAAAAAAAAAGTCAGCCCCCCCCTTCGTCGACAATTTGTATGATTTTATATTATTATATAATATTTTCGGCAAATATTTACCTGGCAGAATACATTAAAAAATCCGCTCGTAAATTGTTAATTGCTATTTTTTTTTTTTTGAAAAAAGGGCGAAACTTAAATACGTTGCGAATTTTTAATTTTATTCGAAAGCTTATATATATATATATATATATATATATATATATATATATATATATATACATTTATTTATTTTAAATATAATAAAATCAATTTTGATATTAAAAACAATATTTGACATAATTACGAAAATAATTAGATATTTTAAATAAATTATACTTTAAAAAAGTTATTTTTTTATGCTGAAATAATTCTAAAAATATATATATATATATATATAAATAAATAAAAGAAACACTGGCAGAAATCGTGTGTTTATATATATATTGAAAAAGGAAAAATGTGGAAAATTAAGTGTAACTTATAGTGGGAACATTAATAAAAATAAAACGTTAAAGAGCACTAATATACTTGAAGAAGGCTTGAAGAGTCGTTTCCTTCACGTCGAAGTAATGATAACGAATATTCCGGGTTACTCGAAAACAGACAGATGTATGGCGATGGATAGCGCACTTTGTATACACTTTTTTCTTTCTAGACTACGATTACGAAACAGGAACAAACAAAGCCCGAAGGAGGAAGAATTCGTGAAAAAAAAGGGGGAAGAGAAACTGCTGTTTAGAGACAGATTTAGTGTTTATAAGAAACGCAGAACAAAACCGAACGATCGGGGGACTCGTAAATTTTAGAAAAAGAACGGTTTTCACGCCTTCGTTCCTACGCAATGATGAATGATTCTATAAAGTTTCGTGAGTTGAAATTATCTAAATTCATTTTCAACAAATTGTCGCAGTTAAATGTATTAAAAAAAAATGTTTTAACGGTCTTTTGCTTCGACTAGATAGATGAATGGACTAAACGGTACGTAAAGTGAGAGGGGCAATTTTCACACCAGATATATATATGTGAAGTATCATTTTTGTAGTCAAGACTCCGATTTGTCGATGTTTGCTTTCATCTTGACTTTGAGCCATACGACACTAAATTGGCTATTAGAAATTCTTGGCCACTTCAAATATAATATTATACGTATAATAAATGGCATACGTTAATAAACCTTTCGGTACTACAATATATAATATCAAAAATTCCTCCAAATGATTATATGTTATAAAAATTATGAGTATTAATTAAAATATTATATTTAATATATGAAAAAATATATATCAAACTCGAATAAATTCTCATTTCGTATATATATATATATATATATATATATATATATATATATATATATATATATATATAATGATTATTCATTTTATATGAGAAATATATAAACATTAATAAAAAACGACTTTCATGAAAATTTCTTTGGAAAAGGTTATGTAATTTTCATCATGCGAATGTATTCATATCAGGAATGATAATTAATATATATATATATATATATATATATATATATATATATATATATATATATATCGGATTAAAAAACATAATAATTAATCACGTTTCAAACTCGATTTAAAAAAACGTTGTCACAAAAATTAAAGTTGCCTTTTTCGCTTGACTAGATATCGGCTATCACTTTTTGCTTCGATAAACTAGGTTACAAGTTAATCTCGTATGAGAAGATCGAAGCTCAAGGGTAAAAATATAACTTATATATGTATATATTTATATTTTTTTTATTTGTATTATAAAAATAAAATATTTGAGTAATAAAATACAAACTAAAAACGTTGCCTTCTCTTTGTTACGAAGTTTCTTTTGTATATCTTTGATCGTTTTATGTAAGAATCTATTTTATGACACTAAAGGATATACTTAAAAATAATACATTGTGTAAAGAAAAATATTATGAAATGTAAAAAAGCTATGAATATAATTACGTGAATGTTAAATCATCCAATGTTGTTGGGCATGTCCAACCTGCTAAGGATAATTTATTACACAATCAATTATGTAAAAAATTACAAGATAATACAGTGTTCAAGAAATATTGAATGCAAGTAGAGTAAAAATAATATAAAAACATGAATGTAACGTACTATACATGGAAAAATATAGAAAAGGAAATTTTCCGACCGATTTTTAGGTTCGACGTAGAACAAACGAGTCGAGTGGAAAACAAACAGAAGCGAACGCGTGTTTTCCTACGAAACAGTGGTACATTACTAAGTTTACATGTTTCGAGTAGGAAAAATTTTCAGCTGAAAACTTTTGACAATATTATATACATATATACAGCAATATATGAGAGTTACGTATAAAAAATGCACATTTTTCAGATACAAACAACACCTACGTCAAGCATACATACATATGCATGCATGTGTGTGGGGTTCGCAACACAGACATAAAATAAAAATCCCACCTTGCAAATTCGGTACAGAGGGTAACAAAGGGATGTCTAGAACGAGAAGAGGTACGAAGCAAAAGGAAAAATGGCGGACAAGTGGTAAACATTCGCATACGAACACGGGTATTTATATAAATGAGAAAGTTTCTCAAAGTAGAAGGTGGAATGTACGAGGTACGTCCGTAAAGTTTCAAGACTAAATTTATTACATGGGCAACGGTGGCGTTTCTCGACTACTTTTTGTTCCACGCTTCTATCGGAAGTTTGGATAATATGGCGATGATTTATTGGTTACGTCCGCAACGGAGATAGGGTTAGAGTGTCTAATTATTAAGTTGTGATTCACGAATATATATATATATATATATATATATATATATATATATATATTTGAATTTCAAATATTAAATGCGTACCATTTTTCTTGTGTAATTAAACTATACTTAGTATTACATACAAAAAATTTGACGTTTTGAAAAATTGTTTTTACTTTAAACGAATAAAACGAAAAATAATTTAATTTCATTTTTAAGTCTGAGGAATATAAAAAAAAGCAGATTTAAGTTCTATAATTTCAAAATATGGATACATATATATATATATATATATATATATATATATATATATATATATATATATATATATATATATATGTATGTAATAAGCTGTCATATTTGGAATTAAACTGTTCTATTTATTTTGCACTGTCCGAGAATTCGTTAGGCGAACTCTTGTGTACACAGTTAAGTTTGCTGTGCGGGAAAACGAGGCGACAGCACCTGAGACGAAAAACAAAACTTCACAAACAGGGAATATGGTCCGGGGACAAAAACGGGTGGATTGGAAAGGAAGACTAATGAGATTCTACCAGGAACGGACATCGGTTTGCTTAATTCCCTCTAGATTACGAAGTTAAAAACAAAATTAGCGCAAACGCTAAACCACACAACATTCACGGTTCATTATTCCCACTCTTAAGAGAGAAGGATTTTTCGGTAAATACGAAATAAACTTTTAATTCATAGTCGATTTTTTTATTATAATAACATTAACGTTATCGTTTATGAAAGATTAACGAATTTCATCATTTCAAGTATAGATTAGACTATGAATAATAAAATTTGTCAATGTATGAATAATGTAAACAGAAAATTCATCTCATTAAAAAAAACGATCATTAAAAGCATTCGTTGATACTATAAAAGAAAATTTATGGTGGCGTTCGGAAAAATGGGGAGGCGGGGGATGGGGATGGACATCGTTAGTTTTCCTCGGTTTTGTTCTCCATAACCGTCGACTAAACTTTAATTAGTGCGTTGTGTTTCTGTCCGGGACGCGAGACGCGACTAATTCCAGAGGTAACTAATTGAGTTTTATAAAGTTTTCCGTTGTTCCTTCACGACCGTGGCGAGGCACAAAGCCCGGAACAAACGGGAATAAATCAAAGTTTCAGCACAATTTCTGAACGTCGATGGTACACAAATGACAAAAAGTCGAAATTCGGCGATTATGAAACGACGACGAATATTCGTTTATATTATTTTTTATTTTATTATATAAAGAATTTTGTGCGTATTTGGCACTCATACCATTAAAATTTTCAACGTTTTTTTTTCATCCCCATCTTCTGGGGTAACAAATTAAACGATTTTCGAAATCGAATATGAACGAGCCGACGGATAAAAGCGACGCCGGAGAAACGGCGTATAATTGGATTACGGGGCGTTCGGGTGTTGTCGAAAATTCGTTAAATCCAAGGATAAGAAGAAACGATAGGTAATACCTTGACCGTTGGTAATTAATCATGACAGGCCCTTATCGAAATCGTTGATCAAAACTGAAGTTGAATTTCTTCGGCGCAAGACTCGAGTTAATTACGAACGATGAAAAATTTACGACGAAAAAATGCTAAATTCGCACGAATGATGTAATCGAATCTATTAACAATTGTGGACGTGTAAATAAATAATGTTTTCATATTCAAAAATGTTTGATTCGAAAAGGAATTGTTTTAAAATTTGACGTTTATTTTTATAATTAATATTAATAAAAACGAAATTATTAATTTTAATTTTGAACGGTCTACAAATATACAATTCCAATTTTCATTCGCTCTTATAGTGGATGTTATTTAATATTATTTGTAATAAGTATTTTATGTAATTTTCATTAATCTGATTATGAATTGATATTTTTACAATCACAGATATATTGTATATTTTCGTATTAGTCGTCTAATAAATAATTAATTTATGATATATTATGTAATATATGAAAAAGAAACCTATATAATCATATTATTTGATACGAATATTCTTATTCTATTATAATGACAAAATAAAACGATAATCTATTCTCATCACACATCAAACTGAACAAGTTTAACACGATAAACAAACATGTAGAGATTTTCGCTTTCAAACTTAGAACATGATTATATTCAATTTATCATATAAGATATCACAATATCATGAAAAATATACTGACGTATCAAATTTGCTAATAAAAACTCGAAGGCCAGACGTAAATGATTAAATAAAAGAAAATAATTTTGTACTGAGGGGGATCGAAAACGGGCCAAGGTCCTCCGAATTTATATTCAAATACGGTAATTCGGAGATGTTTTCTCTGAAACTTTAATGTATTTCTGAAACGATGCACGTTCACCATTTAAACCCTTTGAATTCTTTGACCTTCAGCCCTGCGAATGGATAATTCCCTACGGCGGTGTACCTCCGACGAATTTGTGTTTATTCTTACATGAGACATAGTAACAGCAGTAACCATAAAATAACATTGCTCTCCTATTTATTGATCACAACTGAAAATAGTAAATTATTTCGGTAGACGTCTAAATAACACTTTGTTTTTTTTCAGCTTTATATATTTTATTTTAAATTAGCGATAATAATATTCCGATGTATCATTACGAGTCGGTAATGTTATTACTCGATTGCGACACAGATAATTCACGCAAAACTAATTACGTATAAAATTGCATAAAATACATGTCGAAATAATATCGGACAAATTGTATAAAATTGGTATACGGCACACGGTGATTATATTGAGATTTATTGCACGTTAAGTATATTATTCACTTAACCGCGTTTACTATGAAATGTGCCCCAATAACGATATAACAAATGCAAAAGTCATTCACGGTTCATTGGTCGATCCATTTGAATCCGTCTGACAATACGCGAATATTATTATTATGAATGAAGCAGACAACCTTTCAGAACGCATTAGGATATTTGTATGAATCGACAATGGACTTTCGGTTACAACGGAACGTTGGGTATTGACACTGTGAGAGAGAAAATTACAGGAGAGTTGGCAGACAGCGAGACGCTGGTCACCACCAGGGTGGTCGGGAGTTCAGCCACCATCAGATCGATACTACGCTCCCGAATGGAATGGGGGAGAAAAAGAGAAAATTGGTGGTGAAAGGAGCGGCAAGGTGACTCTGGAAGTCATCCTATGATTTTTAACACATATGAAGGATTGTTTCAAAAATCCATATTTCAAACACATATAATACAATTTTTATACTAATATTTTTTTCTATTAATTCAATATATAGTTTTAAACTACTATATTTTGAAATCTGAGTATTTTTTTTATATAAAGAAAATAAATGAAATAATACAATAAAAATATATATATATATTATACAACGCAGATACGACGTATGTACTATGATAAGATGCAAGAAAGAGGAAGTTCTCCAATTACCAGGATCGTTTTAAACTGGGACATTCTAGAGTATGTATTTAACGAGAGAAGGTTTTCAACTGTTTCACACCGATTTTGCTGAAGCTTGGTATATATATTTTGTATTGATGTATTAATTAACACTAATTAAAATTTTTACAGATAATCACATTTTATTTATAAATATATGAATAGTAAACTTTTAATATTTTAAATAATATTGAAGACAAAATTAAATATAGTATAAAAGAATAAGAAAAAAAATACAGATTAATGAATGTAAATATTTGAGAATCATCACTTTAACATATATATGTATTATGTTTGGTGTTGTGAGCGAAACAACGATTTTATTACGATAATTACACTCTAAGGATACATTCATTGAATAGACAGACGTACAATTTAAAGTTTAAAACGGTGGGTGTTCAACGTTCGCTTCGAGTAATTGTAGTAAATTGTCGGATTTTACAATCTCGACAGTATTAAATCCCGAATGTTAATTCGCCGTTACAGTTTAAGGATTATGCATTGAAAAAAATAAATAAAATAAAAATGATAATCTATGAAAATAATAGAGTGGAAAACGTATTTACGTTATGAGGTGAAAAGCACAATATTACGTTCTAACGCGAAAAATGCTACGAGGTTTTATCGGTTTACGTGTATTGAAAAAAATCAATACACTGTTTTTCATTCACTTAAAGTGCTGGTTTCTTCACGTGCTTTCAATAACTAATGTTTAAAATTGAATTTATTACACACACACACACACAAATATATATATATATATATATATATATATATATATGAAAACGTAACAAATAAAAAATAAAATACGTATCGTATACATTTTAATATGGAAAAAATGTCAATTTTCCGATTACGACGAGGAAATTTGATCATAAGAAGTGCTTTCAATATAAAATATTCGAGCGTTTAATGTGAATTTTTGCGCTATAAAAAATCAATTGAAAAAAAAAAGGTATTAGTCGTCATTCAAAATTTTCAATATTTTAAGGGCTATTTAATTTGAAATACGTATTATCAATAGGCGCGAGAAATATAATTTATATAATATATTTAAATTTTTTATAATGTTATAAATTTAGAATGATAATAAAGAAATATTATTCATTAAAGAATAATATCTAGAAAATTAATGTTTTAGTTAGAAATTTATTTAAGTTTTCCACTTTTTATCATATATTAAAAATACAGTTAAAAAGTTTTCAGAAAGATGACAACTTGGGTAAGAGCGAGTTGCGGATTAAAATTTTATCCTTATATATTTTATATAGTTTTAAAATTATTTGATGAATATAGGAATTTGAATCAAAATTAGGAATAATTCACAAAATAAACTAACACTAAATAATAAACTAAATAAGATTTCATGAAATATTATTTATATAAATATATGTGGACATTTTCATCTATATATTTTTTCCATTAAACTGATTAAATATTTATTATATTTTAAGTAATTTTGAGATACTCGATAGGAATAATTACAATGTTTGGTTTTCGAGAAAAAAAATCCAATTTAATACGATTGTAACCTGAGAGATATCCGCTGAAAAGTATGGTAGAAAAAACATTAGCAAAATATACCTTTATTTTTCATCTCAAAAGAAAGAGAAAATATTGAGGAGATAAGACATTGAAAATTTTCTGTTCTGAAAGAAAAGAAAGTGAAGAGCACGAGATAATAAGTTCTGAGAAATTCAATTAAATTTTGCAGGTGGTTCGTCGGCAGAGTTCATATTAGATTTTTCATAAAATAATACCAACAAAAACAAATATTTTTCCCGCATGAAGAATGAAGGAACAGGGTCTGATTTACATCGAAATTCCTCATGCAACACAAACATTACGGGAAGTTTTCTTAAAATGAAAAAAAAAAAAGAAAACACAGAACAAAAACAGATAAACTGATCTTATCTTATATATAATTAAATAATTAGAATAAAAATTCGAGCATTTTATTTAAAAAAATATATATATGAAATTTTTTAATTAAAATGAAGGTTTTAAATTTTTCTATTAAAAAAATAAACGTTAAACATATTTCTACTCTTTAATTATATTTTAGTTATAAGGAAATTCTTATACATGTTTTAAATTTATCGTTAATTAGAAAATTGTGAAACAATATTTAAAGCAAATTAAAATTAACGGTTGCGCCTTAACAAAAATGAAAAAAATGTACGTAAAAAATACCTTATTATGTTTTTTTTATGAAAATATATGAATAAATGTGAAAAGTAAATGTTATAATAAGTGTTAAATATATTAAAAACATCACTTTATCGAGGGACAGGACGAAACGTGTTACACGTATTTTTTTAGGAAGTTTTAAAACAAGGCGAAAAAAAAACCGAACAAAAAGCTGGAAAATTTCGGAAAAAATACGCGAGACAATAATCGTGAAAATTGAAATTCGTTTTTCCAATGTTCCCGCACACTTCACCTCCTCATACAGCATTAATTTTGGGCCGCTTTCAAAGAAGGGCGGCGGGTCGACACGCAAAAGTTAAGGTCGTGCGTGATGAACGTTATCGAAAATTTACTATTTTAGTTACCGTCCACCGTAATGACAGTTATCGCGTACTTATCGAAAACATTTGAATTTAACAAACTTTTTAATGGGATAATTCTCCGTGTTTATATTTCGGGCGCGAAAAGCGACGAAACCGCTAACGTTTTTAGTATGAAATTTTAATCGGCTTATGGATGAAAAATAAGGGAATGGAACGGTTTATTTATTCGGGATGAAATAAAAGCATTATTTTTTCAGAGATCGCGAAGCACGAATTTATTGAATTATATAGCACGGTTATTTCCAGATACAATAGTGAAAGGTATATGGGAAGGAAACGGATGACATGACAATGCGACGAAAGTTAGAGGAAAAAGTCGTAGAGGAATCCTTCAAATAAGATGTTCAATCTCTCATCGAAATGAATTTAATATAAGAGGTAAAAAAAAATATGATTCTTTATCCGTATATATTACAAAAATACGAAGCAAACTATTTTATAATATATCTATATATTATATTATAGGAAAAAATATCTCGGATTTTTTTGATAAATATAATTGAAATATCATCCATTAAAATATTAAGTTATTGTTTTAAAATTAATGAAGAATGATTTAAAGTAGAGTGATATATAAAATTTCAATTTAGGAATAATTTGAAATCTAGTTAAAAAAAATTGTAATTAAAATCATTTTATAAATTCACATTTGAACCTTTCTAACTTTTATACAAGGATTAAATTAAATATTTTATTTATATGTATAGGAAAATATAATACAAATATTTGATTTTTAAAAATGACGTGACCTTTGTGATATCTCACTATATAGAGAAAAGCGGATAAAATGAAACGATAAAGCAATAGTATATACAATGCTTATTGCATGTCGAGATTTGAGATGGAAAATTGATGGATCGAAAGTTCATTCCACCCTCTGGCAAAAAATGCTTTTACGCGAAAACTAAAGAAAAAGGGAGATATACAACGCGAGGTGTTTGAAAATATAAAATTCGGAATTATGAAGTGTGTAAAAAAAATGTGAGAAGAGGTAGAGGATGAATTGAAATTTTCACTAAATGTTCGATTAATTAAACGAAAGCGTAGAGTTTAGTGGGTGCGGAAAGATCGAATGAAGCGTGTAAAGCGAGCCCGATCCGATCGTAATTGGATTCGTCGGCCGCAGTTGATGGGTTAATCAAAATTGAGGTGTTCCACGCTCGATGGGTTAACAAGCAACCGTCGCATTTAGCGTTGGTCGTTAGTGGAATTAGCGAGCGTTCCTCATTAGCGAAATAACAACCGACGCATCAGTATTTAAAGTGGAATATTGTTTATTAACTAACATGTACGCGGTGACGATGCGGTTAACGTGTCGGATTACACTAATGGAGGTCATTTTGTATATTCGGATTACTAGGTAGCCAACTAGTAATGTCGAGTCGCCTCCCTCCCCCTTTCGGCTTATGATAAATGAAGTCAAATCGAGTCGAAGGTTGAGCATAAAAGACTGATAATTTTGAACGGTGAAATTTATTTATAAATCATTGTTCTTTTTTGAAGCGTCGATTTCATTTTTTACAGGGTCGACTTGTTAATTTTACGTTTTGCTTGAAGGATTCGATCGGTACACTACAATTTTATTATAATACATATATAAATTATGTTTGTAACATTAATATATTATAAACATAAACTGAAAAATTATACCGTGTAATTATTTGTTTAATTTAGAACATAAAGATTCGATTGTATAAAATAAATCAGCGTTTAGATCAGTTTAAATCATTAGTGATTTGGATTTATTATGGTAAATGGTAAACAAATTAAGGACATAATAAAAAATCTATTATTCATTATTATACAGTTTAAATTTTGTATTTGAATCGACGTCATGTTCAGGTTATTTATTACACAATTATATATTGACATTTCAATCTATATATCCATATAATAGAGAAGATCTGCGATTGAAGTTATTGATACCGAAAATTAATTATAATTTGTCCGATTCAATTTTATGTTACAGATCCTAATAAATACTTTTAAAGTAAAATAATTAATATAATGAATAAATAAATATGATATTGAATTATCAATTTGCTATATATTATATAAAAACGCAAGGTTTTTTTATATTCGATTTATATGAAGAAGCGAAACGCGATAGAAAATTTGGGATGAGAAGCATTAAAATTGAAGGTATTTATTTAAATCGTGAAAAGGTTGTACCGGAGTAAAGTTTCGCGTATCACAGAGGTTTTATGACGGCGCAGTAAAACGAGTAGTAATTCGGTTGGCGAAGGAAAAACCACCCCCGCCGAGTTTTTCCACGTCGGAGTCCGAGTGCAGTTTCGACTATGAAAAATATATGAAAATCTCGGCAAGGTTTTTTTCCCCGATTCTTTGCTGCGTCTGAAAAATAAAACGTTTTCACGACGGGGATAAACACAAAAAAAACGAAAGGTTTAAACGCGGAGAAAATAAAGCATCAGCATAAAATAAATAAGGGTAAGCGTAGAATGGAATCAAAGTCACTTTCTGACCCTATATATTAGAAAATAAAATATCGTGTTGTTTCTCGATATTTTTAAGTATTATTATATGGAAATTATATAACGATATGAAAAATATTTAAATGTACGAATTCAAATATGCCAATTTAATATTCTGATGATTCGACGAAGAAATTTAAATTTCTATTGCACTTTTGGTTGTTAAAAATTCAACGAACTTGAATTTCCTTTTTATCCATTTTCGAATCAGTGCTCAAAAAAAAATATATACAGATGAGCAGTATACATTAACGGAATGCAAAATCAATTTTATATTATCATAAATCATAAAACCTATACATATATATATATATATATATATATATATATATATATATATATATATATATATAATTATAAAATTATATAAAATTGGAAAAAAGTTAAATATTTAAAAGAAAAATATTAAACTGATAATGAACACGCAATAATAATAAACAGTAATACTGTAAATTACATAGTCAAAGGTTAATATGTCTTCGAATAATTATGCCCGAAGACAAACATTTACATAAATTTACTTATTAAACATTAATGGAGTTTGAATAATAAATTAACCCAATTAAGTATATCGATTAATTATTAAACTAATAATATAAAATTTAATAAAGCAAAATCAAGAATTTAATTATATTCAATGTTAATTTATTTCATTAAATTTTAAATATGTATTTTATATATAGAAAAAATTATTATAAGATTTGATAATAAATTTCAAACAATAATTGAAAACTTTTATATATGTATATATCGGAATGAAATCAAATATTTAGGAACCAAAATTTGAAAAAGTACCACAGAAGAAATACTCCAAATTGAAAATGAGGACCGTGAACTCGGTATACGAAAATACACAATTACCATACGCGAGGTACACGAATTCGATGGCAAAAAAAAAATTATCAAAGTGATTTTAACTGATGAAATTTTCCGGGAATACGTAACAAGCGGAAAATGTAAAAAAAAGGTAACGAACACATCTGCGCTCTTTTTCGAGAGTGAAATATAGTACAGCACAGCTTTCGTTGATTCTTATCTTACGACGAAATAAACTTTTCACGAGTTATTCTTTTTTTTTTTTTTTATTAATGTTTCGTCGTAAGTTCCGAGAAAACGGGAGTTTTTTCCGCTGAAAATACTCGGGATCGATCTGACTTTCATCACGCATGAATTTTCAGCGAGTTTTCATACACGAGCCCGGTTTACGGCGGCCGTTTCCGCGGAATTCCATTATAATGAGAGTATCGAGGGACACGAGGCGTTGTAAAATGAAATATTTACGAGCTGCGAAAAACCTTTCGACCGAACTTTTCGAAGCCAAGAAAGTGCCGAGCAACTTTTATAACGTCGGGATAGTTGAATTCTTGTCGTTTATAGTGCGAAAGACCAGAGCTTGAAATAGAAAACTGCTTAATCCCGAGGGTTTTCAGGTACGCGTATTATTAAATTCCATACTCGGTGCCGGTCTATCCGACACGAACAATTTTCACGCGAATGAAGAATATGTTAAGTTGCGTAATATCAGATTATGCGAACCCATAATATATTTTAAGTGTTAACAAAGCGATTTATTTTCAAAATTTGTATGTAACTATGAACACGTCAGTGAGTTAAATAATGTGTGTTAAAATATCCCGTAAAGTTTAAAACTAAACCTAGCGTTATTAGTTTAATGGACGAATAAGGGTTTAATTTTTACACATATTTATTTATATTATTTAATGTATCTCATTTCTGATAATGTAATAAAATTATATCTCACCAATTTTGGTATATAAAACAAATATCCAGAAAAATCCAACGCATCGTTAGCTTTTATGGAAAACAATACGAAGTTACATCGGAATACTATTTCCAGGCAATATTCCTAGTATCGAGATAGAGTACTAAATTTGAAGTGTTATTGTATTTTTAGATCACAAAAATGTTACATACTAATGTGACACGTTTCATGCAATTTGACTTCAATTGAAAGTAAATATAATTTTTATTTAATGGGTAAAATAAACAATTTCATGTTCAGTTTTCAAGATATAATGTTTAAAGAGTAATATTCTGAAGCTTTATTGTAAAAATAAATTAAAGTGCAAGCGACATTCTAAATTTTGCACTATTAGAGACAGTAATAACTCAATTGTAAGCGTGACTATAGTTAGGTAGTAAAAACACGTCT
Source organism: Leptonema lineaticorne (assembly GCA_024500535.1). Classification (NCBI taxonomy): domain Eukaryota; kingdom Metazoa; phylum Arthropoda; class Insecta; order Trichoptera; family Hydropsychidae; genus Leptonema; species Leptonema lineaticorne. The sequence goes on from JANIJI010000017.1 coordinate 12,938,211, forward strand.
AACGACATATAGAATACCATATATTTAAAGCAAAATAATGTATAAAATTTAAAGTCACATTTTTTTTTAGTAGAATATATAAATTTATATTCACAATTTTATAGCTATAGAGATTTTAGTGTAGAGCGTGTTGACAACGAAAAACGACGGTTGAAGGGTAAGGATATACGGACAGGTTGCTAAAACGTGAAAATTCCAAAATAAACAAAGGATCTACGTTATCGTCCTCGAGGCTTGCCTAAACAAATCACGACTGTTGACGGTTCTTAAGAAGCTTGTGACCTCCATTTCTAAAATAGATTTTTGAATTTTAACCGGTGCGACGGCGCGACTTGAACTTATCCGCGGTTAGTAATAACTGATAAACTTCGGTTAAATTCGAATTAAGGTTTAATTATTTGCGTCCGACAGTTGAGATTCATAGTGAAAACTCGTAGTCGGTAACTGGCTGTTTGACATGCACGCTTTGTATAGCGCAACTGAGTAAAACCACAGAACATATGCGCTACAACCAGAGACGGCTTGTTTACGTTTAAATCGGATAAAATTTTATACACGCTCGCACTGCGCTACAGACAATTGGCAGAATTGCATACGTTTGTACGGAAAAACTTTGAATTCAAGGGAAATATACTTCATCAACATCGTATTTTATCTCGGGCGGGTATTTTTCAGAATAAAATTTCAGTCCGATTTATCATAATATATTCTCTCTTTTACTGAAAATTTTGAATGTTTTATATATATATTTAAATTTAGATTGTAAAAAATAATATTTTTATATGATGAAATTTAAATGTTAAAGAATTAAGGAATGTTGATTACATAATATGTAAATTTGTTTTATAAAATATATGTATATATCAAGATAATTAAAATTTAATATAATATAACACATCTAATAAATAGTAATAAAGAAGACAATATAATGATTTTAAATCGTATTTCTAAGTGTAAAGTTATGATTGAAGTTGACAAGTATATAGTGCAGCCACAAAAATGACTAAAATATAAACTTTAATAAGATTACAACGGGTGATATGGGACATATATATATATATATATATATATATATATATATATATATATATCATAAAGTATACTATATTTTTTACATGAATGGACGTGTCGGATGCACTTTGTGCGAGCATGCAATAGAGCTGTCGTAAGTTGCCTGGCAACGTTGGAGAGAGAGGTATATCCAGGGCTTCTGGGTTGGCAAACTGCCAGTGTTGGTCTGGGAGCTCCGCCCCCTTGAAAAGAGGCGAAGGGGTCTACCCTGACTACTAAAGGTCTCCAGGAGTACGCCACCTTCCTCAAACCAGATTCCAGGTTCCCGTGTGCGACCCGTCTTATCGACGAACAAAGAGGTAAACAGAAAAGTACGTGGCACACCCGAGGTTCATAGGGATTCTGACGAAATCTTCGCTTATTAGAAGTAGAAAGTAAAGAAGAGGAAAGAAGAAAAATTCAACGATGAAAAGAATACCGCGCGAGAACGGAGACGTGGTGAATCGTATTGGAGATCCAGCGAGCATTATTCAATCAACGCACGTTGTATAAGATAAAAGGAGAAAAATGCCTTTCGTATATTAAATATACCTCTAACGAAATAAAATAGGCAGATTACCATTTTACGGATGCCTATCATTTGAAATTGCGACGAGGAGAATAAAGTTTACTTAGATAAGATAAAAATATTTTTAAATAACTAAATTTGAAAACAAAATTGTACTATATCAAGATTATTTATTACATTTGATACAACGATATTATGAGAAATTAGGTTCACGAATTATTACAAACAACAAGTTTCATCATAGTCCATGGCAAATATTGCAAAACGGACATGAATATTAAATTTCAGCGAATTGTGTCCCCAAAGCAATCGAGTGATAGTCAACTAACTAAATTTGCTTTGAGAGAACAGAGGGCGATCATCCTTTGAGCGTCAAGGGAATATCTTAGTCAAAGATTCTTGTGGATAGTTTAATATACATGCTGTTAGCAATTACTAGAACTTGTTATCGAAAACTATTTGCGTGTCAAAAATATATGATTAGTGCTGGTAAACTGGAAAACTTTGAATTTTCTACTAATTTATTAACGTACTAGTAAAAGTAGTAGTTCGATAAAATACAAATAAAAAAAATTAATTTACTATATTACAAATAACAAATCCAATGAATTAAATTTAAATTATAAAAATTATACGATTAAATAATTGAACAGATGTAAACAAAAATAATTAGCATAGTTGCAAGCAAGTATGCCGAGTACGATACGCGTACTATTTTTTATAAGATGGTGGAAAAGTAGGCAAAGAAAAAAAAATGAGTGAAATTAAAGTAGAGAGTAATATTCAAATTACGTCGCACCAACGACGTTAATACGAACTTCAAGTAAATGTAATTACGTTCTCGATAAGGAGTACCAAGAAATAGTCTTAACCGTGCAATTCTGACTTGTCGGCTCTGCAACTTCGTTACTAAGCCAGTGGCATCGCCGGCAGATGCAATTATTTCGTTTATATTCCGTATAAAATTATAAACTGCATCAGAAGAAAATTAATTTATCTTTAAATATTTAAAACTAACTATACACTTTGATACCAAAAAAAAAAAAAATTTTTTTTTGGTCAAATATTTTGTTGATAAATTCTAGTAAGATGGTAAAAATTAGAGCTTTATTTCAAATTGTAATTAGATATTGAAATTTACCAGAAAAAACTAGAATTAACTTATTTTTGAAATTTTATATTTATATACATTTCTCGTTATGAAACCAGCGACTGTAAAATCGCCTTTCAACACATTTTTTTTAATATAATGCATTAGATTCTTTAAATATAAGGCGAAATAATATTTCATCAAATTGATATATTTAATTATATATATACATCGGTCAACATATATTTATGTGAAGCAAAGCAGTTCTACTGACTTTCAGTATGCAAACCGCGAAATGTGTGCGGACATGAAACAGTGCTGAAACTGAATTCGCAGAACTATCGCTCTAATTTCGAATAGCGAGATAAATTAAATGCAGTTTGACGCGTAAATTAATTACCGAATGCAAACGAAGCATACGGAGAGATTCGAATGTATTTGTAATTACTATTAGAATTTTAGGATAACCTATTTATTTCCACGTGTCGAAATATGAACGAGATCATTTATTTCGAATTATGGTAGATCGATTATGCTTTGAAAGGTAAGTCGGAATATTTATTTTGCGAGTTCTCAAAATGTGAAATTTTAAATTATCACTTATTTTTATATATAATGTTCTAAATTAGACTAGTTTATGAAAGCTACCGTTACAAAAACGAGCAAATTTAATTGTCTATATTGTTTTCATATCTTGAGAGTAATTTTCAGCTGAAAATTTGTATGGAGATAATTTTAATTGAAGCTCGGTTGCCGTGTCAGATGTATTGTTTTCACTTCAAATAACCGACGATATTGTTTTGCACATTCGATACCAAAGGGAAATTCTAGAATATTTACAAATTGCGTAAACTGTTCGGTAATGTTATATTATATATTGTGATGAAAGCGGTTACGTGACCTATTGAAGTCGACATCTTCGCATTGGAGCAAGTGTACGACATTGAACCTTTGCACGTTTTACTTCATACGGCTTCTTTATATCATGAAACGAATGGATGATATCTCTGATATCACGATTTTCGCATTTGGCAAGAGTTAAAAATCGATATAGGGTTATTGGAAAACTCTACAAATGACCCGTCTTAAACTCCGGACAGTCCATCTATTACGAAAATGCGAATAGGATCTAGACACGTCTAATATTTTTAGATTTTTGAGTTTCAATATTTTAAAAATTAATATATGTAGAAAAAGAGTAAAAAAACATCAACATTATAAGATCTCTTTGATTGGAAATAACATAATAATTAATTGTATCGAAAGTTCCACATATTGCCTAAAAGTTCTAGATATTATCGTATAACTAACTTATAATATAATGCACATTTTTCAAACCGACTTCGATAAAGCGAATATGGGTCGCGGACCCGCGATTGAACTGTCCGACTATAGGTAAAAGCGTTCATTAATCATGCAATATGCGCGCGAATATAAGAAAAAGTTCGACAATTGTCGAACAATATTTCATTCATAGGAACACGTAAGTGCTTTCATTGACGTTTTTACTTCTATACAGAACTAAACAGAATTTTCAGCGTTTTACTACTGTCAATATCTGTTCTGTTGCTAGGATGAATAAGTAAACAGAAAAATATACAAGTTTCGATACAATAAAAAATTTAGCGTGGCGATGAAAAACACCTAACACTACGGCAATATATAATACAACGTTTATTTTCTCGTTGAGCTTTGAACACATATTAAGTTTTCCATCAAAGGAGAGCTTCGGAACAGTGGAGGATGACAGCACAGAAGAGCGCGTAAGCTACAAAATAAATACAAAAAGCACATGAAATATACCCTCGTTCACGAAAAAAAAAGAGCTAATATTCCTTAATAAACATGTACGTGTATTTGTACGGAAAATATATGCGCTAAAGCCTGATAATTCCATAAAAGGTATTAAAAAGGCATTCCTGTATAATCATCAGATTATACAAACAAGTGGATACGATTTTTGGACAATCGTACAAATTTGCTTTTCACTTATCTTTTAAAATGTTATACATAGAACGTTATTATATACAATACATATAATGATGTATATATAATATGTTTGTGCGTAACATGTTTTTATATTCGCTTGTATACCAAAGGTTTTTAAATTTTGCCTTTACTTGTAATAAAGAAAAAATATTCAGAGTAGAGATAATGAAAAAAATACAATCTGCTCTATGATCACATTAAAAAATAATAAGTTTTTTGCTTAGTAAAACAGAATTGATGAGTAGATCTTTTTGAAAAGATAAAAAATTCTGGACATTATAAAGAAATAAACTTGCAAATGTTTGAATTTTTATAAAATCTTCGTTTTCTTATGACGGTTACGTTTTAAAAAGCTTTGGTCCAAGTCGTATTTTTCGAATAATTGTTTTTTTGTACATTTCTGAAATTAGCTGAAAAAATGGTTAAAAGCTTAAATTACGCAACTTCAAAGAATGACAGAAAAATAAAAAATATGAAAGTTTTTAGTACATATTTCAAAATTTTAGTGAAATAAGAACTTAAAAAACGAACGGATAAAATAGTCGTTCTGTTTATATCGTTGTAAAAGCAAAATTACACATGAACTTTGCAAAAATTCTCAATGCGCTTTAGCCACAGCTGTTAGTGAAATAACTGAAGAAAAAAAAACTAACCATAAAATGAAACTATAAAACGAAAATTCTTATTTCAACTGGTGGAGTCGTTCAATAATAATATATATCGCATGTAGATGAGAGAACGTGTAAAATTTTACGTTTCGAAATGGAATTTTTTAATAAAAGTCATCTCGGCTCTTCGAAATAAAACACATTTAAAATGTAGATCTGTATATGGGAGATCTGTACGAGGGGGTTATGAGGACACCCTTTTGAGTATATAATTGTGTTTTTTCGACGAGTCGACATTATCGAAGGAAGCGAAAGTCGAAGCGAAAAAAAAAGTATGCGTCAAGGACGATGGAAATTTAAAATTGCTCATAATTATAACTGAAACATCAAAGCGCGCTCAATATTTGATTTTCGTTCTAATTCGCGGCCGGACTTAATGGGTCAACGAAGTATTCAAACGGACGATTTTTTTTTATAATAGTCGATACATACTTTGATCAAAAAGTGAAATGTTGGCAGGTTCGAAAAAGATGTTTAATTCTTGCATTGCGTGACGTCTATCAAATTTACCAAAGAAAGGTTCAAACATTTTCCAAGATCAACAAAAACGTGGCATACTCAAATTTCGAACTGAGTGGAGACTTAAAAATCTGCAAAAAGTTAATTCGCTTCCTTGCAATATATTGAAGTGATCTTATATTATACAAAGCACAAATCCATCAAGAATTTGCTTTAACTATTTAATAAAATCTATATTCACGTTACGTTGAATGAATTTAAATATTACTAGTGCTTAGAAACGATTTTGTAGTTCAGAAATGCAATTGTATAAATTTTAATTAAAAAAAAAAAAAAAAAAAAAAAAGTTGGCGCTAATCTATTCGTCACGATGACCCGCAAATTGTCGATTAAGGTTTTTAATCAAAAATTTATACTGTATTACATGTATAGAAAAAATAAATCAACGCTTTTTCTCGTCATTAGAGCATTGAACACGTTCCGTTCATTTTAGATAACGTTTTTGAAACGCGCTCATTGTTCGACGACGGTTAAACGAGACGAAACGCTGACAGAAAAGTTAAATTTATTTCCATTTGTTGCTTCGAAAGCGAATAGAAAACTTCAGAAACGGTGAACGTCGAAAATCAAAGGTTCAATTATATGAAATTGCGAATTTATTTCGGGGGCGAAAATTATTTCGCGATGAAATTTTTAATGATTTCCCGAAGTTTTACGCTCTCGTCGAAAACTTCGACGCTTCCTTTATGACAATTAAAATAATGTTTAAAAAGTATTAATATTATAAAAATTTGCGTTTGTCTTAATTGAATTCGATAATAAAAAATGAATATATATATATATATATATATATATATATATATATATATATATATATAAATATATTGAATAAAAAATATTTATATTTTAACTTTGATGTTAAAAAATAAATTCGAGAAAATTAATAAAGATCTAACAATGGATATATTTCGACGTGTGATACTTTGTCGATAGACGTTCATGTGATATATAGTAAAAAAAATGAAAAAGTTGAGGGTTTTCAGTGTGCAGTTCAGTATTGAACGTGACTTCAAAGTAAAAAATATAAAACATGCTTACAGGAATTTTCACGGAGGGTTGGTTGCATAGCTTATAAATTCGAAGCGAATTCGATTTTTCACTCGTCACTTTTTCCTCGCCAATAAATCGACTTTTTTGAATTAAAATGTTAACGGCGGATATTACGGTGGAACTATTTGCGATAAAAATTCATTTCCGGCGTGGAAAAGTCTTTTTATTTTTTATTTTCCGGCGCTACAAATTAAAGAATCTGGTACAAAAGATTTAAGCTCATTTTGTTATAAAATTCGTTTAGATGAGATACATAATAGAATTGTTAAAAATGACCGTGTTGTCAATATATCGCAAGATTTGGAAAAAGTATTAATCAAAATAATGTTTTAATTGCAATAGTGAAAATTATAAAATTGAAAATATTTTAAAAAATTATATAAAAATAAAACGAGTTTTTTTTTTTGTATTTTAAGATGATATTGTTTGAGCACATTATGCAATATTTACGTAAGAATTAGTATTTTTCATTAAGCTAAAACATACAGCAATAAATTGAAAAATAAAATTATATATATTTGTTTGGAAAAATATTTAATTTGTTAAAGTTACTCGATAAAAAAAGGTTAGAAATAATGACAATTTCGGCAAACAATTGTATGTGTTCGTGCAATAAGGTCTATAGAACGAGAAACAATTAAGAAGCGCGATGTGGTTCAATTAAACCACTTAAAAGTAACGAATACGATTCCGATCGGCTTTTTTTATTAACGAAAGAGAGAAAATTTCATTAACCTTCTGGCATTCCACGTTCGAACCATATTTTTCCACGACGCAATGACAAAATTAAACAAGATGGAAACTCGACAAAAACCGCACAATAAAACGACGACGGCGACGAAGCGGCAACAACAACAAAAACAAACAAACGATTCCATTAATTTCCTCACAAAAGGCTATGGGAAGACGAAGAAAGGATCGAATTTTCTTCGACGAGAGGGCGCACGAATGTTTTCCAAATCAATTGAGAGACCGTTGAATATTTCGTGGACGGCCATAGTCGTTAATCAAAGGGAAAGCTTTGTAGATTTATAGATATACATGGGCAAAGCACGAGAAGAATTCGCCGCTTTTTGGTCTGAATCAAATCGCATACTTGTGTACTTTTCAATGACTTGACCTTATATATACTTAGACCGTTTCAAGAATGTACAAAGTTGAGATAATTAAACCGCATATTCACAATAATCGACTACCACTCCTTGCGGTTCGTTTTATAAAAAAAAACATTTAAAAATAATATTAACATACAATAACACATGAAAAAAAATCGCAAACAAGGGTCGTTGAATCTGTATAAAATACTGGAGAAAAATGAATCGAAAGTATTGTAAAGAGTTTTGACGTCGAAGTTTTTTATTTGACTTATTTTTTATTCAATGCTTTCCATAAGAATTATTTACGAGTATATATTAAAAATAACTGCGATAATAATAATCTTTGAACGCGTATTGAACTGCGGTCGTTTAAAACGGTCGAGTTCGCACGAAGGCGTCGTGAAAATAATGATTTCACTGCAAAATTGTTTGAACTTTACGGTTATACGGCTCGGGGTTTTCGCTGTTTACAGGAGAAAAAAAAAACGACTAACGAGGGGACGAGGAGGAAAGACGTGAAACCCCGAAGAAACAAGATGGAAAAGCGAGCAGTCGATAAAAGGAAGAAAATCCCGGGAAAACGGCTAAGTTGTTGCGGATACGATTACTTTTATGTATAGTACTGAAAGGATAGTGCGTCGAGAACAGCGAGTTTTCTCGTAACGGCAGTTGAACAAAACGACTTGTTACAGGAAAACTGAAGTAATACTTTATCAGAATTAAAATCTTTTTAATTTAATTTATATAATCGGATATAAAAATATACGATTATTTTTTTTTTTCAATTGAGATATATCAATATGAACATAAAGATTGTGCGTGAACTATTGTATACTATATATATATGGTATAAGCAAGTCGCGAATCAGATTGACTATCTGTTTATGCAGACGAAAATTTTGACAGCTGCCAAAGGTTAATTTCTAAAATGATGTATTTTCCGATACTTTTTCATGTCACGAATGTTTTCACTAAAAAGTATTAAAAACAACATTTATTAATTTAAATCATGATTCATTTGTATTTCATGTCAAATTTGTAAGGAATTATAGAGTGAGTTGAATAAAAAATAAATAATTTATATTTTATAATTTTAAACAATGCAATAAAATATCTGAGTGAATAATAAAAATTTGCATTTAATGTATCATAAAAATTAGAATTAACTTGTTAATTATTAGTTGCGTTTATTGTAAATGGCTGAGAAAGTTACACAATATATATTGCAAAATAATTATAAAATGTGACAATGATTCAAAAATATTAAGAAATACTAAATTCAAAACATCTGACATGATACCTTTGAAGTCCGGATCCGTGTGATATTTTTTCAAGGTGCAATTCGGTGTTTGAAAATCTTATCTGATTGCGAATTAATTAAAACAAAAAAGCTTACGCCGTAATAGGTTTTCGTAAAAATGGCGTAATTTGGAACAATCCAGTTTCAGACTTGAATCCTTTAACCTTTACAAAAGAGATAAAAGCTCATAAGCTGAAATTTTAGATGCCAACCTGAAACAGAGCTGCAGCTGAAAGATAATGTTACTCGTTCAACCCCTTGCATATACTCGAGAGTATTTGCATGAATAAGTAATTAGCAAGAGCAAGCTTTTTTACGGTAGAAGATAATGAAATACTAATAATACATAAAATTTATGAGTATCCGTATTCCAAATAAAAATTATTGGTTAAAATATTATACGTCAAAAATAAAGGGTAGAAAAAGGCGTAGGAGTTACGAGACGCCGTTTTTGAAAGTGGGCGTTTATTACTCGCTTCTTTTTGGCCGCTGACCCGTCTTTAATATAGAAATATTATATATTGAACAATGTTACAACACGTCTAATATGGAACATTTATTATATGGGACACGATCGTCCTTTATGCGATTTATACTTAAAATGAAATTAATAACATCAAAGAACACAAGGATGCGAAGAATGAGCTACAAAGAAACTGAGAGAATATTGCGAGATTATCGTGTAACATTGTGCGAGATGACAGGCCAATCATCCGGTCTTCTTTTGATACGCAACAAAAGCAAACGGTACATTAATACGGGAAAAAGAAAATTATCCTCTTTTCGGCGAGTGGACCGAGATGTTGGCGAAATGGAAACACGTTGAAAATTAAATTTTGAAATTCTAACAAATGCGACATAATCGGAAAATGTGTTGACGCTGAAAGGATCTCAAGATTTTTATGGCGCGTCGAACGTTGCCGAAATACGAATAAAAACGATTTTGAGTGGATATAATTCAACCTTTGGGATTAATAAACAGAACGATTTAAAAACAAGCAAGATATTGTCATGTGATATATTTATATTGTGTGAGAATAATAAGATAAAATCAGTAGATAATTCATTTCATTAAAAAAAAAAGTATGCAAAAATTTCCACTTTAAGACTTTAAATCTACAAAGATGCCATTTTAAAATTTAAAATGGATATTTCCACTGAGAGATAAGGTTAGTTAAATGAGACGAAATCGTAGAAAATATAACAAGCACGTGGTGGGAATTGAACGCGAAACAAAAGCTTTATCACGACAAACGAACTGGACTAAATCCAGAAAACCTAATTGGAAACGGCGCTAATGGACAAAACTCAGTCGGGAAAGTCGCTAATATGCCGTATCTGCAGATGAAAATTCAAAAGGCTGTATGTATGTATTTAAAAATTATATAATACTATTTGCAGTTTAGTATAACGATCGTTCTTTCTCTTTTTTTTTGCAATTGATTATTTACTAGTTAGTTTTTCTTTTTTGATGAAATTAATCCTCAAATCTATCATTTCGATAACAGCAACATCTTGCAGTCTAAAAGTGTAAATATAATTACTGATTTTAATAGAATCTGGGTCTTCTGTATCTAGTATATTCATCAATAATCATTGCAAGAATAGTACAGAAGCGTATGTATATTTGTAATTCTTATTCATTAATTAATGATAGGAGAGAGAGAGAGAGAGAGAGAGAGAGAGAGAGAGAGAGAGAGAGAGAGTATGTAAGAACGATGTACACATTAATCTAATATAAAGTTTGACAAGCAATTTGTACATTTCTGTATATAAAATTACGACATAAATATCGTCGGATTCATACAACTCGATTACGTACGAGCTTTGTGCGTGAATGTATGCGCGCACATGTGAAAAAAAAAGTAACGATTTTCATTTCTAATAATGCCAGTTTTAATAATTAAAAGGTCGCATGTGCCGCGCTTTTTTACGAAAGGTAATGAATAATTTCTATTGAATTTTCATTATGAAAAGCGCCGTTTTCATATTAATAATTTAAACGGCGCTCCGTCAAAGGAAAGGCCAGTCACGGATCTTAAAAATTAAAATTGAACTCGAAAATACAACGCGGTAACTTTTTTTTTAACGGGATCTATTTTCGGTCTATAACGGCGTCACAGTCATAGTCGATTTAGCTATTAAATAATAAATTAACGGGATCAGCTGAAAAAAAATCAAGGACAAACTATATTTATTAAATATGCGATATATGAAGATTTTTTTTTCACTAATTAAATTCAAATAATGTGAAGATAAACGCATTAACGTCTTGCTATTATTGTGGTGGAAATAATTTTTCAAATAAAAATATTTTTTTAATATGAAAATCGAATTTCAATATTCGAACTTGAATATGAATGAAGTAAAATATTGGAAATAAAGATAGATATGATGCAATATGAAAAATATTTTTAATCAGTACGAAGATGGATAATCTGTACATAAATATAATATAGAAGACAACGTAGCTTATTGAAATAATAAAATTTAACTTTCTCAATATACAAATTGTGATATACATACAGATATATAAAGGAATAAAAAATTGCCGTTCTAAAGATTTAAATATAAAAAAATAGTTTTCAGTGAACTAGAATTTTTAAATAAAAATCCATAAATCAATCAAAATCAACACGCAGGAAGACTATTACGTTTCGAAATTAATAAAAATCCTATAATAAATGAGAAGAATTTGACTAACAGTCAAAACACGCGTCGTACACAGAATTTATTTCGGAACACGACGCTAGATAATATTTCATAATTTCGTATAAATCCGTTAATTTACGACTGGCATTCTTTTACGACTCTTAGAGAGAAGAAGGCGAAAAAAACACAAGAGACACAATAGCGTTTTTATAATTATGTCAACAATGAATTTTGTGGCGTGAAAATGAAATGAGAAGAAAGAAAACAAGCGAAAGTCGAAACGAGATCAACGAGCGTAACCCAGTTAGTTAGCGACTGTCAAGATCATCGCGTTTGGATGACTTGTCAGACCAATTATACAATCTGACAGGAGTCCTCGACTTTCGAACGGAAGATTTAACGGCGATCAAAAGCAACAAATCAATGTTATTAATAATATATTAATTGTGTTAAAATTTGTCGAGAATTAGTCGAAAAAAGACATCGAATTATTTTGAACGTTAAAAATAAAATTGATTAAAAATTTATATTATGTAAATAACAATATATATTGATCCAAACAATGCAGTATAAAAGGGTAGAATACTAGAGAAATTTCATTTTAATAGTGTCATTCTAGATTTTGATATAAAGCTAACGATACTAACTCATAAAGAAATACATTAAAGCTAAGACACTCAAAAGAGGCCAAGACCTCGAATGAGCTCAGGTATACACCAGGAACCCTCATAAACCCTTTGCTGACATAAACTTCCTTTGAGAGTGATTGTTACAATTCGAGCTGATATCTGGGGATATTTAATATTGTACATATTTCGAGATTGAAATATAAATAATATATCCTTTTATTGATTAATCTAAAGTAAATATAAAAACAATGCTATCTTATTCTATTGTTTTATGAAATATGATGTAATAGAATATATGAGAAATATTTATAGAAATGTTGTAGTAAAAATTATAGTAAATAAGACTACTTTATAAAGAATATAATTTACATTGTAGAATATTTTTAGCGTCTTTTGTACTTTTATGTCTTGAAGATAGTTGGTTCGTCTTGAATTTTATACCCCCATGAGTAGAATAAGTTTCCTGATATTTTAACACATTAACCTTTGAAAATGTGCTTCGGAATACGAAGGATATGTTCGCACAAAATATATTTCGAATGATATGCATTTATATCATTTACTATTTATTATTTAATATATATATATATATATATATATATATATATATATATATATATATATATATATATATATAGTGGTGTAGAAACACGTTTTTGCCAGTTGGAACTCGTGCTTAGAAATTCGGAGCCAAGTTTCGCATGGAATGATTGACGATTGCGTTGATCGCTCGGAAAATTCGGCGGTTTTTCCGCCGGCGTTGTCAACGACTTTTTAAATATTTTCGAAATTTCCAACGGACCGAAACGGAAAATGTTGAATATTTTCCGTGTGAAAACTAAACTGTGTGATGGGAGAAAAACGGTTCGATTAAAACGTGCGAAATGACGTAAACGAAAAACGAAAAATAAAAAACGGTCGTCGAAATTACGGAATAAATCGATCGCTAATTTCGTACAAATTGTTCGGTAAATGTAATGTCATTAACTAGCACATTGATAAATGAAATTATTCAAATAGAGCGACACGTGTGCTATTAATGTTAACATTGAATTTATGAAGGAAAAATATGAAAAAAAATATACAAGGTGAAAAAAAATCACCAATAAAAAAATCGTATTAAATTGTATGATTTTTATAATATATCAGAATCTAAATATCAATTTGAAAGTAACAAAATTAGTTTAAATATCACATTTATACATAAATCCATTTAAAAAAATTCATTTTAATATACTATACACTTATATTTGTAATTGAAATAAAAATTTAATAATGTTTCCAAGTTATGTAGTTCTATACTTTTAGTAAATGAAGTTGTCAACTACACTTATACAACTTCTTAATATAAATTAAAAAAAAATATTTTAGTTTAATTTTATCTTTGAATTTATAATATTTCTACATTACCGTCATAGATATTAAAAAACTACATTGAAGCAGAAGTAACTCACCTGAAACAAGAAAAACAATAAAATCAGTAAAAATTTGCGGAAATAAATAAAATAAGAAAATATAAATAAGATTTAAAAAAAACTTCATAATTTCTACAATATTATTAGTTTTTGTCATGTAGAATGAATTTAATATCACGTAAAATCACATTGAATTGTATTTACGATTATAGTTTAATATTTGTGAATCAAATGAAAGTTGATTTATATTAATTATTGATGATTAATTTGATACGATTCGTTTTTATTAATTTAAAGTAAATTGGCCTAGAAATAAGGAATATTACTTCATTTTGTAAATATTCAAATAGGTTTTTAAAAATATTCACAAATTAATTTATACATATAAAATGAAAAAATAAGGATAGAAATTTTGTTGAATATAAAGAGCATTACATAGAAATGGGAAAGGACTAAAAAATAGCATATCGTAAATACGAAAAACTTATTCCCAAAAGTCCCACAAAACAAAATGGAAAAGACATAACAATCCCGCATAATAAATATTGTTCTGTTTCAATTTTATAAATATAAGGGGAATTTGGCGATGACGATGTCTTACCGAGGAAAAAAAGGTAAAAATGTATACAGAAAAAGGAGAAAAATAAAATATTTCTTATATAAAAGAAAACCGAATTTAAGTAAAAGTTGATAAAAAATATTATATAATATAATTTTTAAATTCAATTACTATAATATTTTAAAGAGCAAATATATTCATAATTCAAAGGAAAAAGTAGATTGTGAATATAAATTTTATATTATTTCAGTATGCATACGAAATGAATCGAACAGAAAACGTCTGTGCAACAACCGAAAAAGGAAAAATATAGGAAAAATTTTATCGGAAAGGAAGAAAAAAATACATATAAAATCGTCGAAAGCGATATTTGTGTCGTCTCAAAACAGTCGAAGGGATCCTTGTCGAAGATTTTTCGCAACGCAGGAAAAGAAATTTTCCCGGATAGCCGGATTTTTCTCGTCTCACTTTTGTTAAGGTTATATCAGCAGTGGAAAGATACGGTCGAAAAAATACGAATTTATGCTCGATGAGCACACGCACGTGAACACGCACAAAAACCACCAAGCAAGAATCGCACGTTGACGGAAAAGCGAAGAAAAAATTTTCCCTACGAACGAATCGTAAAGTTGGGTCCGCGCATAAGAGGGGAGGAAAATTGTACGATTTCGAACACGTAACAGAGAAAATTTCTTGAAAAAATCCCTTTCTTTTTTTTCCGAGATTCCGTTGAACGTTACGGGGTACAAATAAATCGAGTAACGTTTACCAGCAATAAGTTATTTTAAATCGTGTTTATGTAGTCAGTATATTTAGAGGTAGATATTTTTCAATTTCCCGTCTGCGTTAAAATGGAACAAAGAACGGAAAATTTACATGGCCTTTACCTACGAAAGGGTCTTTAATCAAACGAAGAATTTCCCCTCCGGTATGCATTTCGGCGATATTCAAAATGAATTCGTTTTAACGAGCAAAGATTAGATCGTCGAGTTGACAATGAAAAAAAAATATATAGGAGCGAACGTTTACAAAATAATTAGTAGTTTTACGCAAATAACGTTAGGAATGCGCACAATGTTTAGTAAATTGTATTGTATTCTAACAAAAGTAGGGTCGAGTCGCAAGTAATGCTCAAAATGGAATGAGTGAAGTTAAAATTGTAACAATGAAAATGCTTAAAATGTTTCTCGAGTTTTTGTATATTATAATTTGTGAACAAAGAAATGTTCAAATTTGGTTTTGGACTCGAGAAAAATAAGACAAATTTTAAATATAATGAAAATTTTGCGTATAATAAAAAATAGAAGATAAACTTTTTAAACAAAAGATAAATTGAACGAAATTATATTTTATCAAACAATTATTTTAAAGTTATTTATGCGTAATTAATTAGAATAAAGACAAATATAATAAGTAACAATTAAACGAGAATTATTTTTAAGGATATTTTGTAAAATTTCAAATTGCGTTTTCATAGAAGTAAAAGAAAGAAAATTTATACAATTATTCTCCAAAATTCTGCGGAAAATATTAGATATATATTCAAGAGTTCTTAAAGGGCTTACGATAAGGGTAGGCACTTTTTTTTTTCACTGAAAGCAGGATTTTTCAGGATAAAGCGCGGTAGAATAAATTTAAATATCGAGCAGGAACAAAAGTTTTTTCATTAAATTAAAAATTACGAAACTTCTTACAAATACAATTTTAACTCATTGCATACAATAAATTCGATTTTGATAGAAAATGTTTATAAACAGATTTACTATGTATGTAAACGGTAATCATCTATAATGTATTTTTATCGTTTTAGAATAGTTACTATTTTATATATAGATATAAAAGAGTGGAAATTCTTTTCGATTCTCGAGGAATTTCCATCTGTGATCACAACAAAATGTACTTGAATTGATTGACGTTTTTCTTAATCAAGAATGTCGTGAATAATAATATATAATAGAACGACTGGATGGGATAACTTTTGGGTATGCAATAATATATTTAAAATATCAAACTATAATCCAATTATTTACTTTTTGACAGACCAAATAAAATATAATTCATTTTAAATATTTAATGTAGTTAAAAATATCGTTATTTATCTAAGATCTAATATTACATTTAAAGTCTGCGAAGAGAAAAATGCTTAAAAGCGTTGAAATACAAAAGACATAAAATAATACAAAATATATTATACTATTAAACTTTCGTGTTAAAAAAAGATGGGCAGATGTTCAACTCGATTCTTATCTTCACAACAAATGTAAAGAAATAAAATACACAGCTTTATGTCGCTTAATTAACGAGGTGTTGTTAAAATTATTCATTTAACGGAAAGCGGAACACGATCAAAAGTTTTCTGAAATTTCAAAGGATATATACACACATTTGAATCAAGCATAAATGATGAAGAAGGGTTGTGCGGTTTTGTCGTAAACTATATGTTACAAGAGGAGCAGACACAGACAAGACAAATACAAATAAACAAGGGTTGGGGTCTATATGATATAAATTAACCTAAGCGTTAATGAGTGATATCAGTAATTGGTGTATTGTATACAAAAAACTTTTAGATAATAAAATTGTATGCAATGACATTAAGAGTTGCAGTAATCAATAAAATTACCAGATGCGAATCCAATTAAAAATGTTTTATTCTGTTAAATTTGCTGTTAAATTGATTGAAATTATACTAAGCTTTGATAATGATGATAATTAAATAAACTATTAATAGTAAAAAAAAATGCAGTAAGTTACGTTGAAATGTTAGGATGACTACATATTTTTTTTTTATTTAGATAAAATTTAGAAAATCAAATAGTAAATAAAAATGATGATATTTAAATGAAATCGACTGAATATAAAAATTCAAGTCATTTAGGAATTCTAAACCGAAGAATCACTGCATGTATCTTACATTACGAAAATGATGGCAGCATGCCACATACAACGTACATAAACAAATAATAAATATTAAAGTTAGACAGAATCGATCATGTATAATATTTTTATTTTATAACTTTTAATTATTAGGTACAAAAATAACGGTCTTATAAAATAAAAAAAAAATATATTTATCAATATTCTGTTCACACATAAATTCGAATTTTTCCATAGGTTCAAGTTCATCATTTACAAACTTCATATATTTAACGACTATCGGGGTCAAGTGATGAATTTTTATAGCTTATCCATATATATATCAGAAAAGCAAACTGGAAAATAGTTCATGAAGTTGGTAATAGGTCATATGGCGTGAGCGATTAGCCAGTCTGGGAAAGTGTTCAGGTGCACGAGGGACCTAAAACACACCATTGTCACGGAATGCGAGGGTAATTTTATGGTCAGAACCAAAATTTCTACAATCCTTGCGGTGTGCCCGCATAAGAAGGGTTTTCATTATTTACTTTGTCGACAATTCCAATTAATTAAGAGTTTTCCGTGGGACCGGCGAAAACGCAACGGCGGTTTGATTGTATAATTGATCAAGCTGCGGAATAGGGACGAAAGGGAATAAAGACGAAAATACTACGATGTTATTCTACAGTAGAGATTTAGGGGTGCTGCTTTGTGGACCGCATTTGGTCAAAAAAAATCCATATTTAATAATAAGTTTAGTCCGTAAAAACGTGAGATTGATACATTGACAAATAACGGGTTTATGAATTCAATTGATATTAAAAATAAATAATTTTTTTCTAGGACTAAAATATATATTTTTTTAATTACATAATATGCTAGTTCAAAAATATTAAAATATTCTCATCTCAATCAGCTTAATAATTATATATATGTAGTATAAAATAACGTAAGATTTACATTCATTTCAAAATAAGTTCGATAAACACGCTTTTCAGTTAAAAAGGGAATAAATAAATGGAAAAAGGCAAATGAAGGAATCACGAAAGTCCCAGAATTATATATTTTTTCTTTTTCAACGCAAAAAAAAACTCCCAAGCGAATAACATTGATTGTTTCTACGTAATATTTTTATTCAATTAAATTAGACGGACTTGACTTCATCTTGATGACGGCGAATTCATAATTAATGAAAAATAAAGTATAGTTTTAAACAGTTCGTTATTTTTTGGTTAAAGACATTTGATTTCAGTCAATAAAAGAAAGAAAATTTCGTATTTAATTATTGTCTTAATTAGCTATTGAGCGGGTTTATGTGTCGAAATAAATTAACCGATAGATATAGAATAGAAATTATAAGTTATTAAATTGGACGAATTTGGAACGCTTGCGAAAAAGTTTCGTTGATATATATTATTACATTTTATGGCAACCATATCGTATAATAAATATAAGATAATATGCCATGTTTTGTAAGCGTGAAAGATTTAATACATAATTTCTAAAACGGTTCTACATATATGTTCTTAAAAAAATTGTGGGAATATATTCATTGAAAAATAGTTATAAGATTATAGTTCAAATGAAAAAATTTGGAATTATTATATATTGAGAAATAAAAATTGTGATATATTATATAAAATGTAAGATTTATACTTACTATATTTATATTAAAATATTTTTAGAAAAACTAATACTAATTTTTGATAACATGAACAAAAATATTTTATATCTTTATACTAACTAAACAAAATCCAAATCGCGACTTCTTATCTATCAAATGTATATGTAAAAAGTTTAATTTGAAATTAAAAACGCATATTTCACCACGATCTAAACGATTTTTACGATGAATAAATACGAAGTTAAGACTTTCTGGCAACATCGTTATATAATGAGCTTCGTAAGCGAAATTTTATACGTAGCTTTTTTTTTCGCGATACGCATATTTAGAATTATACTCGTAAAGCGAAAAATTTTTCGTACGTCTACTGTGGCTAATGCGACATATTTATTCGTATTGAGAAGAAAATGAGGTTGTATAATCGTATCGTGAATAGTGGAAAAAAAAAATCAACCGGCAGCGAATAAATCAAATAAGCGGAAATCAAATTTATCTCTTATTGCGAAGAGCGATCTAACATTCGAAGCCGTTAGCACTTCATATTATATATAAA
Source organism: Leptonema lineaticorne (assembly GCA_024500535.1). NCBI lineage: Eukaryota > Metazoa > Arthropoda > Insecta > Trichoptera > Hydropsychidae > Leptonema > Leptonema lineaticorne. The sequence continues at coordinate 12,957,791 of JANIJI010000017.1, forward strand.
GGAAAAAAAACGATGAACAAAAAGAAGATTCCACATCTAAGCTAGCTAAATACATTATTTATTAATACGATAATAAAATCTGTATACACGTGTAATAAAATATATTATAATAATAAGGTGCATTTGTGCGATATTTAATCTTTCAATTTTCCTTAATATTTGAGCTTTTATTTCGGATATATATATAAATAAAAAATTCATAGTGGAAATATTTGCGGTCGCTTTGAAAGATTTTTTTTTATTATTATTTTTAATAGATTATACATATCATGTCGTAGGAATTCGGTGAATTTTAATTTATATAACACAATTTAAAAGCATTATTCAGCGAATACATATTTCATAGAAATAATTGATAATCGGCAAAAGATAAATCAGATGCATTTGCTACAATAGCATTTTACATTGATTTATGGGCGATTCCAATTAGAAATTTATATAAAATACATATAATATTTCCAATATGTGGTTTTTCTGATTCAAAATTAATATATTTGCAATATTCTGTCTAAAAGACCAAAACAAAAAATAAAAATATTTATATAACTTGATAGTTGACCATTTTCAATGTTTTATATAATTTATGGAATCGGTTTGATAATTTCGTTTATGAATTTTCAAAATGAAGAGGAATATGTGAGAAATCGTTTCTCATAACATCGCTATGAATAAATTTAGTAACATTTACATTTTTATAATAAACAATGGTGTGCGAAAATTTTCCTACATTCGCCGGCTGGTAATAATGTTTCATATAATTTCATCAGCAGCGAACGTGTTAAAATATGTATTAGTGTTGCTACTTTAAAATTGTAAAAGGGCACAAAAATATTCCGCATTTAAATATTTTTCTCGGGACTATGAGAAAAAAAATGCTAAAAATCATGCATACATCTAATATGAATAATAATAATTCGAGCGAAATGTAGATTCTACTCGAGAGTTCTTTTACTCGACGGGTTCTCTACATTCGAACGTAGTACATCAAAAAAGCGATTGTTATTCAAACATTTTATATTATTATTATTATATATGCGGTGAAAATCGCCTGGTGAATGTTGACGCGATTTGTAGCCCAAGTCGAATGTAAATTTCGCCTCTTTCAGATTCAAATTGGGAACAAGTGCGCGTTTTGGAGACGAACGAGACTATTTTGGGTTCAAAGTCGTTCCATCGAAGCGAATACTAATCGAAATGTATGAATTAGTTGGCTAAAAGTAACGACATGAATAATAATAAGTGTGTAATCGAGTCTGGTTGCAAAACGACAATGTCGCAAGAGCTTTTTACAATTATATCGCAAAAGCTCGACTGTCCGGTGTAAACGTGTACTCTGAGAGAATACGAGAGGAAAAAAACCGACGGGAAATTAGATTACGGTAAATAGAATTTCCCATGAGGGGCGAATGTAAAAATGCAATTATTACTTGCGATTCAGCAATTGTGGACGAGAGGAAAATTGTTCAAAATATGATTTTTTTTACTTAAATACAAACTATAATAATTTTCATACAGTTTTACGATAAATTTTCAATAGTATTTACTGTAAATATGGCTAATAAAATTTAATTAATCAATAGAATAGTCATAGTAAAATATTTAAAATGGCGTTTAATAATTTTATAGGTTTAATGACGCGAGGTAAATAAAGAGAAAAAAAATTGTTTTCAAACGTACATAAAATAATTACGAGAGGGATAAAAATAAAAAAAAATGATACGAATATATAATAATTATAGAATACATTATACGCGTAGGATTAAAGTATTAGCAAAAATTCAGAATAATTAAAGTGAGAAAATGAACAGAAGATACAATGGTGATGGAAAAGGGTTACGGAGTTTTACCCTAGTGGTTATTTTACCGGAGCCGTGTTACGCAATTCATACGTTACACATCACAAAAATGAACTATCACTTTTATTCTCGCATACGGGAACCTAAATAAATATAAATTGAAATTTTCATTAGTAAATCCCTTTTGGACACACTCCGGAATCCGACCCCCTCCGGATTTTAAATTATTAATTTCATCCTCATATTCCGCAGTAGTAAAATGTATAACGTATCTTTTACAGGATATCCGACGTTGCGAGGTCGTCTAAATTAGTAACTAAATCTAACTATTAATTAGATCTTCGTATTAAAGATATCGTATGTTGTGATTAAAAATTAAAATGTAATATTCGACGTCCATACAAAACTAAAAAAATGATTTACAAATATGAGTAGAAAAAAATTGCGAGTAAAAATAATTTCGAAACCATTAAGTCAAGGAAAATTGGTTTAAGAATACCGTCAGCTGAAAATAAACTTTACGATCTTGTTTGAAGGTTCGCATTTCGATGGACCGCAATATATAAGCTGAAATTTTACGCGACTTCAGATTCCCTGCTTCGCTGTTTGCCATATTAAATCAATCGAGAGGAGAAATATTATAAAGATGAAATTGGAAGAATTCAATAATGTGGAAGGGTGGGCTTTTTTGATGGCCGCCCCGTTTCGGATTGAATGAATATATAATGAACGGCAAAATAATAATTTTGACATTCCTATTGAAATTTTGTAACGAACGCAATTGAGCAAATCAAATCAACGCAGTGGTGCTTCATTTCGGAGTTCATTCCCTGGGAAATGCTGAGGAATTTATTACACAAAAAAAAAAATATAACCGAATTAGTGCGATGAATAATTCGATATCAAAAATCCGAGCGACAGAAGTCGGCGAAATATTAACAAGTTGAAAAATTAGAACAATTAATTGAAATTATTTAGTTGATTTACATTAACACTAAATATTAGAATAATTTGTTGAAAATTTTGACGTTCGCCTTAATAGTGAGAGTCAATCTTGTTATTCTGGTAAAATTATTCATCGCACTATTAACGATGAGTGATGACGATTATTATTAATGGATATTAAGATGATTGATGAATTTGATGACAATAACTATTGATCGAGTAAAAGTTTTTAAATGAGAAGATTGGACTATTTACAAAAATTGAAAATTTTGCACAACGATAATTAAATTTGAAAAACCGTAGTTTTTAATGTTTACATATCTACTATTATAATATTACAGAAAGTTAAAATGAGTGGTAGTAAAAATGAAAAGCAGGTCAAGGACTCAAGAAAATACTAGCATTTCAAATTTTATAATAGCAATGTTAAAAATTAAACTAAATAAATTACGTAAACAGTAACTAACTCGTCTTGTTATTTAGATGTTGGCGTTTAAAATCGATATCTATGGGAAAAAATCTAGATTTTAACTATAAATTCCGGCTATATTACTACAAATATGATTATTTTATATAGAGAAGCGATATAAAACCGAGTGGTAAATAATTAATGTAAAAACGCAAAGGTCAAACTAAAAATAAACGTGATTTTTTTTGTTATTGTATTTTTTCGGGTAAATTGCTTTCACAAGTACACGCATGAGTGATTTTTGTGCGCTTCGACACAACATATACAGGGTGCGACAAAAAAAAACGTCGACGAGCGAAACCGATTGTTTTTCCTCAGTCGTGGCGTTTTTCCGATTTTTCCACGACAAAAAATAAATACAAAGCATAAGTGCCCGTGTCCGGGAGAAATAATACGACTTAATGTCGAAAAATATAAGTCGACTCAGTCTGCGAAAAAATAATATAGCAAAAAAATGTATTAATTATGGTATATATCAAGGAAAGAAAGTGGACGGACGTTAAACGATGATGGAGCGAAAATGATACAATAGAAGTTAAATTATATCTGAAAATATCATATATATAATGTATTTATTCATTTAATTTAGATGATGATATTAAATATAATTTCAATCGAACGACTAGAGAAAATAAAAAAACGATCGAATTTATTATAAAATTTGTTTGATATAAAAGTATCAAGTTTTTTTTATATATTTAAATTACGAATCTCTAGAGAAAGTAGTGAATTGTGTACTACAACAATTGATTTTTAGAATAAAAAAAATTATCTTATATAAACAATTTCTAATTATTTTTTTCTCACACAATTTGGAGAGTAAGAAAAGTCTTATAAAGAATTTTTTAGTCTTCCTTTCTTTTTTGATGGTCTTACGAGTTATCAAAGCCTGAATATCTATATTTAGGATCTAATTTAATTAATATTTCTAGATCACGTGGCAAAAATTTTTAAGAGTGAAAAAAGTTTCAATGCTAAAACTTATAAAGCGGAAATAAAAATAAAATAGCGTTAAAATGATAAAAACTTGAAGAATTATATTGGCAATTTCTTTTCATCAACAAAATTATATATATACAATTTTATGCAAGAAACGTAGCAAGCATAAAATAGTGTCATATATCTTGTGTGAGCTATTATGCTGTCATTTCCTTTAAAGCATTTATATCTGTTGATTGCCAAGCACCTCACATAGGAGCGAAAATTATCGCTTAACTAGCGTTTTCGATACATTAACTTTCAGTCGTAGCGGGCGAAGCTTTTTGACGGAGACGTAAATTGAAACGAGCGACGTTAATCTCTCGTTTCGATGTCGTAAAACGGAACAGACGTGGAGCCGAGACGAAGGAAAATGTGACGAAAAGCACTTTTCCACAACGCAAGAGGAAATCGAAACCTTTCTCGTGAAAAACGGACGAGAAAAGCGTTTCTAAGTAGTGCGTGATTGATAGGAAAAGCGCGAAGCAAACGAATCGGGAGTGGAGCACAAATAGTCGTGAACGACGCTAAATGGAAATTTAAATATGTATAAAATACAGGACGATTCGAAAATAGCTGTACATTTTAAATCGTGAATATTTTATATATCGTTGATGCATATATCTTCAAATATCCTATAGTATTTCTTTAAATTATTATCGTTCGGAAAATAACATCAATTTATGGATAAACATAGGAGTTTTTTTTTGTGTAAAAAAAATGTCACATGAAATAACAAATATAAGAATATTTTGAACAAGAGGTAAATCATGTAAAGGGACATTTATTAACTTAGGGTAAATATAAGAGTAGAAAAGAAAATAAAATAAGATAGAATGATAAAAAAGGAAAAGCCTAAAGCGATATAATTGAATAAGATATAAGGCAAAGATATACATGGAACAGAATGTGTTACAAAAAATAAAGTAAAAAATATTTTTTTAAATTTAAAAAAAAAACGAGAAAATATCGTTTAGAATTTTGATGTAATATTCTTTACATTTCTGGTTGCTGCAAATTTCGCGTTTGAAATTTTATTTCCGATATTTTTACATAAAATGCAGTCGGTTGTGAAATATATTGAACATGTAGAAAATTTAATACTATTTCTTCGCTCGATCAATCTTTTCTAAAGATTTTCGTTAAGATAAAACTTCACATAAGAAGGTATATTAAAGAAACGTGTTCTATTTTACTAAAAATAAAATTTTCTTTAAAAATTAACGTAATATGGATTCATATAATAAATCCAAATATATGTCTTTTTACGTATTAGATTTGTATAAAATATATAACGAATTTGAAATCCGAGCGGGGTATTTATGAGACTGTATGTTTAAATCGCCGAATATATTAGGGAAAAGACAAAATTTACGTATTGAAATTTAACGGTAAGTGGAATTAATACGATTTATGGCGCGGTTTCTGTTCCGTGAAATCCTCCCGCAAAACCGGGAATTGTATGTAGAGAACGTATTAATATGTAAAGAATAAGTGGAAAATCATTAGTGCTAAAGTAAACCGCACAAACGCTTTTTGCTCTGAAATAAAGGTGTTGGAAACTCGTTAAAAATGCAACGCGCATAAAATACTAATGAAGAGATTGAAATCGATTTAGAAAAAGTGTATCTGATGTAGTTGAAAACGAATATGAAAAATATTAATATTATATAAAAATTGTCGATAGTATGAGAGTGTATTATTAATGATATAATTACATAATACTTACCAGGCAGTAGTTTATGGATCATAAAGGACTATGATGTATTTTATAAGCGGTTTATAAAAGCTTACTTATCATAGTATGATATGATGAAAATTATTATTTTATACATATTTAGATCGTTAAATTCTTATATAAGAAATCAAGTAGCATTTGGTAGATTTTATTTTAATACAAAACACCTCTCACGTTCTAATAGATAAAACTAATACACGTGTTACTCAACGCAGACGAGTTTTCTTTGTTAGGTTAAAGTTGAACTCAAGTTTAACCGACGATACGCCCCAAGTATCTGAAACTTTTCATCATAGCCCGAAGCGTCTATCACCGGCAGACTTCGTTCGAAGGCTTTGTAATATATTATATAAGAAAAATGTATATTATTTAAAATATACATTTAAAAAAAATATATAAAGGTCGCTTTATATCAATCAACGTCTTCGTTTAGAGATTTACTGATTGTGTGCGTTTGAGTGAAAAACGATTTTTTTTTAATTATAACGATCGGAGTTGAGAAATTTGTTAAATTACTGCCATGTTTATTTAAGAAAATAAAAATTTGTATTTCGTCGAATTAGTTTTCTATCGCTGATTTCTGGTTAATATGCCGTGTAATATACAAAGCGAGATAACTCTGGGGAAGACGATTCGGTAATATTTTGTTAATTATGAAAGAATTCTTTTTATTGTTGTGTAAATTCAGTTAATCATAATAGAATGTTCAATGGAAAAGCTCTCTTTTAAGCTTTTTGTGGGAGCGTGTACAAGTTTATTATTGAAGAAAATGTTTAAAAGCCACAAAAATTGATAAGACTATAATGGAATACTATTAATTATTAACCAATTTCAAGCCATTAAATATTTTCCGTACGATTACTGTTTCAATTAAGAATACATAATTTTTATAATAACAGAATACATAATATCTTATTTTTGAAATTATAAAATATTTTATAAATATATTTTACATATTTTTTATCTCATCAAAACGGTATAGATTTTAGATTTTTTTTTCATAATAATGAAATTAATAATCGTATTTTTCAATTTAATAATTTTACACTGTAAATGGATATACTTTCTTTTACTAATTTAGTACATAACAAAAATTCAAAGTTGGACATGGAATAAAATAAATAAAAAAAAACACTTTAATTTTGTGTAATACTAAATATAGTTGGAGTAGAACCTTCTAAGAATCGAAGGTTCAGACACGTACGAACTTATTTCAAACTGCTTACGATACACTTTTAGCCAAAAAGTAAATAAATTACCAAATTTATAATAAAATAAATATAGATGAGTTGCAATTCGACGTTATAACTATTACGTCATATTAATTAACGTCTATAATCTTTTATAGGGGAAACATGGATTATAAAGCGAATAACCATATAAAATATAATGCGTAATATTAGTTATTTTTTGATGAAGTATCTTTTAGGAACAAACATATTTACAGCGTCAACAATATTCCACACAGAATTGATGTTGACAGATAGAAGATTGATTTTCATGTACTTTAATCGCAAAACAAGCAATCCTATCGCAAAAACAGCACACATCGATCGATATACATCTTGAATTCTGAGAAAACATTGAAAATAAATTTCATTACATTACGACACAAACATCAATAACATGTAATACTATAAAGCATACCATGTAATTGGTATATATTGAAATATCTAAATAACTAATATATTATTTTGAAGCGTGGCAAAGGCGAAAACGTGCGCTTTCCGCGATGGCTTCCTTTTAAAAAAAAATAGAGGAAAAACGTTTCGAAGTATGTTGTTTTCCGTAGACGAGGAAATTTCCAAGAAAACGTTAGAATGAAAAATAGACCGATGAGAAAAAATTCGACGGTGAAAATTCAACGCGAAAAGAAAGTCTTTGATAGACAGATAGACAGCGAAGGCGCACACAGCAATTGCGCTCAATATGGGACATGTGACAAATTGTGCGAGTTCATAGTCAATAAGGAAAATAAAAAGATAAAGTGACGTTCAAAACAAGTATACTGAACAAACAAATATTACGAATATGTTTCGAAAGGAAAGGGCGACTTCAAAGCGAACAAAATTGATGTACTTAAAAAAAGAAATCTTCCGACGACGATGTAAAAGACAATATAATAAAAATATCAAAGTTTATTATGTACACACACACATATATATATATCGAATTCTTTTAGTATAATTTTGATATCGGTTTTTATTAAGTTTAATTAAGATAAATGCTCGAACGAATTTAAAATTATCACAATTGAAATCGTAAAAAGGTAATGCGGAAATTTTGCAGTGAATATTAAAATAAATGCAAGCTTCCAAGTTGATAACATAAGCAATATTCTTAAAACTACCTCTGAGGGTAATAAAATACGGCAATTTCCATCGTTTTGTCTTAAAAAGATGCATACGAAGGTATGTTCATGGTTCAGAATTGGGTCAAACAGATGTCGAACGTCGAACAGACAGAATGTTAAATATACGATTAAGTTTTTTCTTTGTTGAATATTTAAACAAATATATATTATTCAAAAAAAAATGACATCATATAATTTTCTATAATTTCTGCGTGGATTTAATCATGAAAAAAAAATAGTACATTAGCGATGAGATATACAGAAGACACGTAGCGTTTTCTTAAAAAGGAAACGGCGACAGAGATATACGAACGTGGAGTTGGAACAAAATCCATATTTAATTGCATCAGACGCTAAATTAATATATACATAAATACGTTTTCTTATTACTAATTGAATATTGATATAGATTGGATCGGAAGATTACGGAGCGTTCGAGATTAATCCGAAGATACGGGGTGGATATTTTGAGATTACGAGTTATTGAATAAATTTAGTACGCAGACGTGAGAAATTTTCATGAAAACGAATACAAAAATCGCCGGAAATATTTTCTCCCTTATGATGGTACCTCCTCCAATATGCTTAAGAATATTGTTATATAACGAATTTTATTGCGTGATCGTTAATATTGCATGGAGTGAATGAAGTGAGCCATATATCTCCACGTTTATTCGCACGTTATTAAATCACAAACGATGACGTTTAAATTAATTACTCCGATTTTATGAAATATTTGTTATAATTAAGTGCGATAATGAGTACTGAAAATTTATCTGAGAATACAGAAAGTCTAAAAATAAAATAATCAGCATAAAAATATACGCGATCCATTCTTAACATCGGGTATACTCAGTTTGTTTTATAAGATATAACTTGTATAAATTTAGAAGTTTTGGAATACAGGAATGTTTTCAACTTGAGGTTAAGTAACGATACTGTTCTTGAACACTTTATAACGTGGTTGAATATTCTGTACTAATCGAGTGTTTGAAACTAACAACAAGATTGTTTTATTCTGTATATTTTCAATATTTTCTCTGAAAATTATTGAAACTTTATACGGTCTTCAACAATAAAGCTGTTTGTTGAAAACGTCTCAAAAGATTTTAACTATTACAAAACTTTAAATTTCATTTTGGTATAATAGTTAAGCTTATATCAGATTTTAATTAAGATATAAATTTTCGTATTCGAGAAAAATAATTAAAAAAAATAATAATAAATTTAAAATAAAAGGTTGACGATTCGTGGCGTTCTTCAACGAAATAGAAGGGGACAAACGATGGTTTTTTATTGGACTAATTGGCGGCAATTGGACCGTTTAGAGACCAGCAGTCGTTTCGATGAATAAAATGCAGAAAACACGTCGCAACGTCAGATATACGCGTTCGTATGTCACACGAAAATTAGCGAACAAACCGTGAAAATTTTGAAAATAACGATACAAATAAAAAAATGTCGAAATGTACAAAAATCGAAATAAAAAAATATACCAGACGAAAATTGACAATATTGCTCTCGAAACGCGAAATTGGCGAAAAAAAGATTTTTTTTGGCGCAGTCGTAAAAATGCTGCCAGGTGACATTCAAAAAGTTGAATGAAAGATGCAAGTCATAAAATATAAAATAATAAAATTAGATCATATATAAAAAGACGTTTTTCATATTGTTAAGACCACCGACAGTACAAAGGATAAGAATGCGCGAAAATAACTATCGTAAGAAAACGTTCAAAGTTCACACAACTATCGTATTTCAATTCCTTCATATTTTATTTATAGTGGGATATGATTACGGTTATTATTGATATTTATTATAGAAATGCGGTTAAAACAAAACTTCATTTCGTGGCAAAAAAAAAACGTTATAAATCTGTGAAATTACGATTATAATAGCTATAACAATATCTATATCCGAAAAAAGAAGAGCAATGAAAATAAAGTGAAACTTAATATAATATTTGATTTTCATCGTTATTACAAATAGAGTGTGTATATATATCTTGATAGAATAAACTTTTATGCGCGGTGGGCAAAACTCATAGATAGTCAACTATACAAATAATGGTAAGAAAACCATTGGTGGAAGGTATTTCCTTTTTTCATTTATATATATATATATATATATATATATATATATATATATATATATATATATATATATATATACATGTGTGTGTGTGTGTATGTAATAATAATTAATTAGAAATATATGCTATTTATTCTGATCATTACGTTTTATTTGGTATTTATAATTAATTTTCTTTGATTTCCTGAAAATAAATAAAAAAGCAATTTAACGCTTTTAAATCCAAAAAAAAACTGCCGTGTAATTTATTAAAATTGAAACATATTTTATTTTGTACAAAAATCTTTTAAATTTTCTGTAGTGTCACAAAACGAGATATTTTCTTCATTTTTGAGTCCATTATTATTTTTATGAGTAGAGACAAATTATTTTTCTTTTTTGAACGGATGAAGCCTTTACGAATATTCTGCTAAATCTTACTTTGCAGTAAGGATTAGAAAAATAGAAGTAACTGTGGTGAAAAGGAAAACTCGATCCTGTTCATTACAGTCGCTTTCTGCAAACGATTACTTAGAATGGTTTCTCACACTCTTCTATTGTGATTTTTATGGAGTAGTAGTTTTAGTTTAGAAAATCGATACTGTGATAAGTAAGCAGAGACAACTAATTGTTTCTTGTAAAGCGTTCAATTCCAATATATAATTAAATTGGATATCCGTTCGCAATTTCCAATTGAAAACGATTTTCCATTCTAATTACATTATATAATAAAATGAAATAAAACATACGAATAACAAACATTAAATACGCAGAATGAAAATTTCATTAATTTAAAATAAATATCGGTTCCTCAAATTAGATTAAATTAATTTTGAATAAAACGAGATTGCGAATATAATGAATTTGAGAAAGTCAGTTTTCAGTTCTTAAAAGCACTTTATTTAATTACTACTTCAAAAGCTACAAGATTTTACGATCAATAAATGCGAATCAAATCGTAAGCATTTATCGCATTGAAATTCTTAACATCTCGAACGAGAGCTTCGAGATATTAAAATCGAATCGTCGATTTCGAAGCGCTGATTGATATTTGATTGTCGTCCAAAAATTTCGCGGGTCAAAGTTTTGCAAATAGGTGTTATAAATCAATTCGCATGGCGAACACGTAAATAAATGCGAACATATTTTTTGAGCGCAAAACGTTCGTATAAACATCGTTATAAATCACTAAAAAAACAATGGCGATACTAAAATTTTTGAATATCGTAAAAAAAAATATATCAAACGAATCGGAAATAGTTCACCAGGTGGATGAAAAATTTAGGTAAATTCCAATTTTTTCAGATCAGTATAAATAATATGTAAAGTAAAAAAAAATATTATATCGTTTCCTTTCATTCAAATATTAATATATATTATACGATAAAATATAATATGATTTTTGTCGAGTCAGAGAATCGAAATTGCCGTTCGGGGTAAATCAGCGGGATTTTTCAGTGATAAGAATCGGGGTTACGTGTCGAATTCAATCAATTCTAAAAAAATATATATACATATATAAAATGTATAATGAAAAAAAAATCATTCAATATATTATAAATGAAATTTCTTTTCGTCTAATATTCCGCAAGCAATTACAGCAAAGCACACTTTTGTTAAAGTTTAGGGGCATTTTATACGTGGGAGCGGATAATGATCGAATTTAATATAAAATTCTATTGAGCGAACACAATAGAACGAGAAATTGTTTTTTATGCTATTACCGAATTTTATTTATTGTATTTTCGACATATACATAGTTAGTAACAAAACGTTAAAAGGTCTTTATTACTATCCTTTGTGATCTTAAACGAATTTTTTTCTTTAAAATTCTTTTTTTCCTAAAATATTTCATATAATTAAAATCATAATATTTAAAAGTCTTTTTAAATAAAACTCAATTTTTTATTAATAATAAAAAAAAAATAATTTTAATGACTAAAAATATATTCAGCTTATATTCCTATAATAATACAGAGGAACAAATTGCGAAAAAGCTCTCGAATATTTAAAGGAAGTTAAATAAGAGGAATATTGTATCACGATTTACAGAATGTTTTCCATTTTATTATTTAAGCTTCCTCAAGATCAATTTTATATAGAATCGAATTGATAAAATAAATAAACGGTTGGGGTTTTACGTTCATCTTAAAAGATTTGTGACGTTGATTTATTTTTTAAAAGATGAAATCGTTATCTTGAACAATTTGACTTACGTGTTTATAAATAAAAATATCTTTAAAAAATGGAATTTAACATTTTAAAACTATAATTCATTGCAAATATCTAAACCTAAATTAAAATTTTTGTTAAAGAAGATATTTATATTTAAACTTAAAATATACTAAAAATACGTAGGTATGTTAAACCCCACAAAAAAAAAGTAATCCGAAGGTTGAACGTAAATTTGACGATTCGATTCCGCTTAATTTTAAAAGACCTTGGCCTTAAAAATACTGTCGCATTAAAGATTTACATTACTTTTTTTTTTTTTTATTTTCATAACATAAGAAAGTATCCATCGTTGAAAAAAACAGACGGAAATTCAAGTTATGACAGCATTCAATAAAAGCGAACGCGTTTAAACGACACAAATGAATTTTTAACAAAATAAAACGCGAGGAAATATTAAGTGTCGCCTGATCAATTGTTCCGCGGTTGTTTTGTAATTGAGGCTAATGAGCGATAACGTTATTCATCCGACTGTGGTACACAGTAAACTAAATAATGAACCTATTTCTCTTTAATTATAATGTTGGCTACGGGAAAAAAATAATTTAAATTTATATATATATATATATATATATATATATATATATATATATATATATATATATATATATATATATATATATATATATATATAATATAGTGGAAGCGACCGGAGCGGTTAAACGAATTCAAATTGGTCCATTACGGCACGTATCAGTTAGTAAATTTGTCACTTCCGATGATGATATTGAAACGAATTATACGGGTACATGCGAGGAATATTATGTAAAAATATATATATATATGCACATTTTAAATATGTATGATATTCTATGTAGGGTTCATTAATGTGACATTCGATTGCGACCCTTAGAAATGTATTACATTTATATAATATTATATAAGAGGATGAGCATTCGTGCGGTTAATGCAATTGATTACCGCGATGCGGGTTTCAGATTTGAACTCAAAAGATATTGTTGCACACGTTTTCATTGTACCCAGATGTTTATTTGCCATATAAAAAGGTGATATGTCAAAATGACGAGTTACGGTAAATAAAATGGTAATGCGATCAGTATATAGTCCGTTAAAATTATTGAAATCGGTTTTAAAAAAATTATCATATGTTAAAATTGACATAATGCTGAAGTGACATTAAATATTTAAAAAAAAATATATGAATAAAATACATAAAAATATAGTAGTAAATTTTGTTAATAAAAATAAAACTATTTTCATAACAAATTGTTTCATCGAGTGTTATATATGATGAACATGTAAAAAATTTACAGCAATTTTAATGATGTGTATAATTTGCATTAAAATACAGCAATATACTCGTCTTCAGCAAATATAATTTAATATATAAATCGTGATAGTTGTGTAGCAAAGACACAGGATACATATATTTTTATTTCGATCCCGTTACTGTCGTATAATTCGGAAATATAGCAGACGATATAAATGCAATATGATTTATCGGTTCATGCTCGAGACGATGAAGGGAAACCGTTCCAGACTCTGAACTCGTCTTCAGGGTACCATAAATCTTGAAGAACCAAATAAATTCTAGCAGTAGACCGTTCAATATACACACTAGTGAAGGGAAAGGTGTGGGTTTAAGATATAATTTGCAATTCAATCGTCATCGTCGAAATGCCAGGCGATTGAAAGCTTTATTCATGTCGAGAAGAGCCGCGATGAAAACTTTCGGGTTTTCGCTCTTCACACATCGAAAAAGGATTCCGGGTTAGCTTCAGAAGCCATTGCCATTATTCAGCTTTTAGACGGGCAAGGATTAAAATCGCGAGATTTCACGTCATTAAGAACCTAGCTTTAAAGCTTCGAGCATGCGGGATTAGGATAAAATATTAAACGCGCTTTTCGGCCTTAAAGGACGATATTAATTTTTATTATGCACGGCGTGTACGAGAGTCTGGGGAAAAATAAAGGGAAGCAGTACGTTTCAAAATTGGAGGCATAGAATCTTTCAACACAAATCGGTTTATTGAACTTGGATTAGTGCTTCAAGGGAAACGAGTCGAAGATAAAATGCGGATGGATTATTTTACACCTTGTTCTTCCGAATTTCCAAAGTTTTATAGAGGGATCTAGTGAAATGTAAAATTACGTTTCGATTAAAGCGATCTTTTTATATGGAAATTCTATAAAGATGTCGGGTTTGTAAAATTAATATTAGGTACGTACGTTGTACAAAAATAATATTTAGAATATAAAACCTATATACATATGCCAACTAAGGACTACAAAAATATAGGATTAAATTTAGAACTGGATGCTGGTCATAAAATTCAAAAAATTTACAAAAAACATGTGTTTAATATCTACCGATAGTCTAAATAGAACTCGATCGAGACATCAAAATTCATATATTTGCGATGTTTTTTTTTTAAACACGAATACGCCGAGAATTATTAAAACACGAAAAGTTAAACAAGATTTTACACGGCTGAAAATTTAATATTTTCAGCGCCATAAAGCAAATAAACAAACGCGTATAAATATATATAGGAAAAATAAGCGTGTTTTCCGAATGCGAATTTGTTACAGTAAAACCCGCAAACTACAAGACTATATAATAATATCGGATTATATATATATAAAAAAAAACGTTGAACGTAAATTATTCTAAATCGCCGATTAAAATAATTTAGAACGACGCCGCAATGTAAAAAAATATATATTCGTAGAAAAAAATATTGTACGTATTTATAGTTTTATAAATGATTAATATCGGAAATACGCGATCCTAGTACTACTACACGTGAACATTATCGTAAATTTGAACGGTTATCAAAGCCGGTGTACTTTTTATTTTTGAATATTTTTGCGTGTTCGACCAAATTAAACGTGTTAAGTGAATTATATAATAATATTTGAATGTTTAAGTTTACTTCAAAACATCCTCGTTTCATACAAAATTTATAACGTCATATGATTTCATCGACATATTTTGAAATTGATTCCACGCAATAGTGAAAAAAAATATGAATTAAAAATATTGAATTTTTTAATTAAAAAATATAAAGGATTGAAATAAATTAATCTGAAATATAATAAATATTTTTAATAACTGAATAATTATTTATAAAAATTATATATTATTAAAAAAATGATGAATAATGTTTTCTCAATTATAAATAGTGAATATAGACCGTATAATTTTTAATTAAAATATTCAAAAATAAAAAAAACGTCTATATTTTCATTTACAACATTTCCAAGAATCTGTTTATGATAAAAATAAAATCAATATAATTAATATTGCGAACTTTCACATTTGCTTTCACAGCTATGTAAAATAAACAAACGGAAACTTATGGATAATATTTTATTGATAATATAGATGAAAATTCGTTGAATTGATCATAAATTATGATTACACGCTTATTTGAACGGGTGTTATTATGAAAACACATAGTAAACGTTGAACGAACAATTTCTCAAAATTTATGTCTAACTTAAGGAATTCGTATTCAAACGAAGAAATGTGTCAAGTACAAAAATATTAATGATAACATTCGAATTCTTTTACGAATAAATGTAGAATTTTTTTCCCATCTTCGAAGTATAATATACGAAATTAAAAATTTAGTTCTGACATTGAATTGACGAAAAATATGGAAAAATGAAAAAATATTATTTTGACTGCTAAACAACATCTCCACACACGAAACGTTTCTGAATTGAAATATTTTTTTTTTTATAAAAACGACGTATTTTTTTTATTCATAAAAATCTATATTTTTATTTAAAACGTTGATTTTTATATGTAGAATGTGGTTCATCGGTCTATAAACAACATTTTAGACAACAGTCTATAAACAAGGCGGTTTTTCGTTGTTTCTCCCGTCATAAAAGGTATTTAAAGGTATAAGTTATAAAAAAGTATTGTATTATGCGTTCAAAAAAAAAAAAAAAATCGAAGCTGTCAAACATAACAATAGCACAAAAGGATCGAAAAACACTAGATAAAATTAATAATGTGTACAACAAGACGAAGTTTAATTTGGAATAGTGGAGAAATGTTGCGTAGATAACGAAAGGACACCACAGCCACCTTGGACGAGACGACAAAGGATGCCGTGCTGAATTCCAAAGACGCAGACGGACAAAGGAGACATCGACAGTGGGCAAAATGAGAAAATATAGTCACGGGAGTAAAATTTTGGTTTGGGTAAAAACGATGACGAAACATCGCACGTATGCCCGGTATGGTGGTGTGTCTTCTATTTTAAGTAGACGCCACCGCACGCGTTGCCACATTTATAAATAACCTATGAAAGAATAAGAAGAAGCAAAGGAAACGGCGTCGCGAAGACGTGTTTCTCCAGCATCAGGATTTAGGCGTGTCACACTTCGGCGTCCCTTGTCTTCAGCGGTCGACACATACAAAAAAAACATTTAGACGTGTGAAATATTTTTATTCAGACATGTAAAATTCGATAATTTTAATATGGAAGTATTTGAAAAATAGACGTTTCGTATAATTATTGAGATAAAACAAAACAATGCCCGTATAAATCTACAAATAAATAATAGTTAAGAAGTTAAGTAGTATTTCGTGTTTGTAACGACCGAAATATATAATATATAAAATTTGTTCGTTTGTAAATATTTATATAAAGGATAGAAACAAAAGAAATGATATAAAGACGATAATATTCCAACTTAGGAAATTGGACCATTATAATCTAATATCTTATAAATATAATAATTGAGATAGAAAATGTTTATTTATACTATCAGATTAAATATTTTTCTATACATTTGAGAGAAATATTATTTTCGTTTAAATATGAGTTTTTGGCAAATGTATTATATAATCTTATAATTATAATAGTTAAGATAAATAGTATTAAACGTAAGATTATTTTATTATGCGAAATTTTGTTATCAAATGGAATAATCTCAATACTCAACACCTGTTACAATACCATAAAATGAACAAAAGGGATAAGCGAAACAATTTCTGGATTCAGAGCTATATTCGTACTAATGAAATTTTTTAGTAATAATAATATAAAATTTGACAGACTAAAAAATTTAAAGTAATTACGTTCCTACGCTGAGATGTATTATTTTAGTTTAGTTAAAATAGATTCATCACAAAGTTATTATTACAACGATTAATCCTTCTTTCGAAGCACTAATTTAACCTTTAAGTCAATTATTCAATCTTTACCTATTATTATACACAAACTTTATTTAATATTATATATTCATAGAACAATTGCGTATTAAATTTTATAAATATAAGTAAGTTAAATAATAAAAGTAAATTAATTTAAAAAGTAGTTCATAGACAGTTTTGAAACAATTTCACCAGGAAATATGAAAAAAAAACTATTCTAAATGATATGGTGAAAGAAATGATGATATGATTGACCTGCATCTGAATTTGTTTAGATTGCCGTGAAATTGAACAAAGCGAAACTGTGGTTACACTCGAACAATTTTTACAGTCACATTGCGACAGGTTCGTTCGATTTGGCCCGTCATTATTATCATCGGAAAATTTCGAATTTCAAAAATTCCAAAATATGGAATATATGTAAAAGCGAACGTTATATTGCGAATGGACAAAGGAAAAACGGTCGCAGGGAAAGCGCTTTTTCCCACCTCGCTTGCGAATATAACGCGGAAAATCGCAGTCAGATAACAAAAAAAGAAAACGCCCGGTTTTTAGGCGAAACGGAAACTTCGATTCGATTCCGAAACGAGACCGTTTTCAGTCGATCGTTTATTGAATGCGTGCTCGCATTCACGCTGTAATGGTGCCATATTTTTTATTTAACCTTTCATATAATCTAAAAATACGCGATTGTGAGCGCGGAAAAAAATCTTTAGAATAATATATATATATATATATATATATATATATATATATATATGTGTGTGTGTGTGTGTGTGTGTAATAATAATAATAATAGGCCCCGATTTCCTTCCACGCACGAGAACGGTGCGTAAAATGCGCCATTCAACAGACCGGATAAAAGATGGGAAGACAGCTGGCAATCAACATCGCAGGAAGAGGCGTTATAAATTAACGAATCGAGAAAATCTATTAACATTCTATTTATCCGATCTGATTCAAAGACTAAGAGTTAACTTGAATGGTTAAAAAAAACATTATTATCAATTGATCACAGTCGGCTTATAATAGTTTTGACATATTATAATATACATGTCAGTCAAACTATGACTAATTTAAGTTTCAAATATGACAATTTAATACAAACAAAAATATTTTAAAATATATTTTAATATTTATATATATAGTATCTGTGATAGATGGCTGAATATGAATTAAACGCAAATTAAGAAATTTATATTTTCAAAAAATTGTTCTATGTATCTGAAAATGGTTTCTCGACTAGTTGAAAGTATACTAAATTTGATATGAGATTATATAATCGTTTTCTAGTCCAAAATTAATATGAAAATTTTCAGTATCGAATTAATATTTTAAATGTAATGTTTACCGCAAACAATTATAAAATTTAGAAATATAACAAAGCGTATCAATTATTTTAATCTAAAAATACAATCAAATCAATATATAAAAAATGGAATCTGAAGTCAATTAGTGCAATATTGGCATCGTTGCAATTTCCAATCGAGCTAATTAAGGCTTCATTAAAGCGACACAGCCGACAGGAAAGTGACAGGTCGGCATTGTCGTCAATGATTTTAGTTAAGCCATTATTTAAAAATCGAACACGTCTTGGCAACGGCTTTAAAACCGTCACTCGACCGATACTTTGCAAATTAATTATAATACATTAATAATAGAATTCGCCGATGTGATGCTGACGAAGCGTCGAAAACAAACGACGTTAGATTGTGTCGTTCGTTGCACAACGTATATAAAAAATGTTACAATGCGCTGGTTTGTAATAACGAAATTGGTTCTATCAACTACGCACGCTCGGATTAATGTCAACTAAATAATGGTTTTACAAGATACAAGTGGACGATGTTGTAAATGACAGACAGGATACAAATTGAAGTGCAATGTACTCAATTTTTTTATTTTTTTTGATCGTTGACACCTGTTGTTGAAGTTCGTTTGGCAGATCGGAAGTGTTTGAACTCGTTTGTATGTTTAATCGATATTGTAAATATGGTATTGATTACATGAAAATTAGTAATTTAAAAATATATAATATCAGCATCAATTATATCATAATATTTAATAATTAATAATAAAATTAAATATTTGATTAGCAAATTAAAATAAAAAATAAATTTAGAACGTATACGTGTGCAAGTACCAGGATATGAGATTTTAAATTAATAAGGTCACAGTAATAGGTTAAACTGTTTGTAGTTCAATTGCTCTATTGAATACATATATTAATATAAAGATTGGTTTAAAATAAATAATAAAATTAGAATTCGATGTATGTTTATATAGATAGAGAATAAATGGTTTGAAACGTATACAAACTCACTGTTTATATTATATATATATATATATAATTTTTTTAAATGAAAACGTTGATAGAAGACACTCACCTGCAACAAAAGAGAAATAAATGTTATAGATTATTCGATTAAAATGTAAACGAAAAAATGAAATTTCTAAAATATATCCGACAATTAGTGAAATATTTGTCGTTGAAATAGGTCATTGGAAAAATTAGACAATTCGATTTGATAGGTCGTAGATGAGAAAATATCAGACTATGGTATATATGGAAATAATGTTTGACGGGTTATTTTCTGGTATGTATCATTGATGATATCTGCAGACACGTTTTGGCAGTGGCCGCTTTGTTTCAATGTTTGAAACATCAATGACAAGTGATTCACATCACATGGCCGAGAGGAAAAGCTTAAACCACCAAAAAGAGAATGAAAAGCGTAAAATAATATATGATAAGCGGGGATTCAACGTCAAACGGTTCACAGACCATCAGAACAGTTGAAAAATAAATAACATAACTGGGTCATCCGTATTGAAAGGATGGGACAGGTAAGGGTGAGGAGGATTGGATACAAATATCATTTATATATATATATGGAAAAACGTTCAGATGAAATATCAAATCACATAGGGAATATAAATAAGAGTATTTAGTGTAATATATTTTA
Organism: Leptonema lineaticorne; assembly: GCA_024500535.1. Classification (NCBI taxonomy): domain Eukaryota; kingdom Metazoa; phylum Arthropoda; class Insecta; order Trichoptera; family Hydropsychidae; genus Leptonema; species Leptonema lineaticorne. The sequence continues at coordinate 12,978,475 of JANIJI010000017.1, forward strand.
AAAACCAAATGTATTTGAATATTATATTTACAAAATTCTAAGCTGAGATGATTATAAGTCCGTTTGTAAAAATCAAACATATATATCTACACATACATATATATCTATACATACATATCTACAATAAATATAATTTTGAGATTTTTTTTTTCATAAAGAGTATACATTTAAATAAAGCAATAAATTATATTTTTAGTAAAAAATCTGGAAGTGGAGCGTAGACTTGATTCAACATAGTAAAATATAAATCAGGGCCAAGAAATTTCAAAAAAGAAACCCGGGCCAGCGAAGGGCTGTAACTTCAAGGATTTATTTAATAAATTATATCTTGATAACACGGCGAAGAAGAAAAAAAGCTTAAAAAAGATACCGCACGTATAATATGATTCATCATAATATATTTTTGAAGCGCTTTTACTGCGAAAATTCCTGTAAAATGGGTATAAAATGAAAAATTGCGTATACAATGTGGTATATTCATATTATTGCCACGCTCATATAAATAAGCCATGTGCAATAATAAATGCAACACATGTGTCAACATTTGAGACCGGATGTACACCCGAACCCCCGAAATAGAAACACCATCATACAAAGAAAAATAAATATACACCAGGTTAAACGTGTATTATAATTTTATACTTATTTATTTATATTAACTTAACGGTATGATGGGAATATGAAAAGTGTAACCGAGTACGCAAAATTAACATTGGTTTGATGGGTTTTCGTGCGAAATAAAATGCAACATTATTTAATTTTACTACGTGTATTGTTGCACCAATCCAGATTTTACGTTTATATATGAATTAGTCATTATTTATTTCTGAAATTGATATATTTATACCTATATTCTATATACTGTAATGATGCATTGAATTTAAATGTCTAATTCATAAAAACTTATAGAATTTATAAAGAAAATAAATTTTAAATCAAAGATAAAATTGAAAAAAAAATATTTTTATTTCGAAGTAAACCTTTCGAAAAATGAAAATGGGTCGAAGTTCCAATTTTGCAGCCGGTTCAATGGATTATTTCGAATATACGATAGCACTCGAAATTGAAAACTATTTTCATCATAAAATAAAATTATTTCTATTGTGGAATATTTGCGAAAACTTTGCACATATGAAATATGCGTTTCTATTGTATAGTCGACCCGCGCTTGAAGTTCGCGAATTCGCCAGTTTTTTATATCGTCGGAGCGAAGAACGCGGCGAATGTGACCGTGTCCCGATACGTTCAAGAGATGTTATATTGGACGGATTTGTTTCAGAGAAGTGTACAAATGGGAATTTTTGCAGGATGGCAGACTCGAAAAGCTAAAATAAGCGAGATTGTTATAAATCCGACGACGAGCGATGTTAAAACCGAAAATAAATATATATTGCAATACGGTTTCGTCAGCTGAAATGCAAAATGTCGTTTATAAAAAAACGTACAATAAAGTGACGCACATGTTTCATGCAGACATAATGCGAATAAAAAAAATGTTTTACATTTATGACGACACTAATATGAAAAGAAAGCTATATGGTGGTGCGATAAAAATAAAAATATTTGATGATTTTTAAATATTTCATGTTTATTATATTCTATTTAAGATTCGGGAATCGATAACCTTTTTTTGGACGGATTGGAATATTCATCAGATTCCTGCATATATAACATTATTTATAAAATAAAAACATAAGTGTTAATAACGTTAAAAAGGTATATTTGAGATTATATACAACGATTATAAGTAAACAAAAAAAAAATACATATTTAGTAGCGTTGAAAATATTTTAGGGGGCTTTCAAATCCCACGAGAGAAAATTCATTTAGCGTATCGAAAAACGCCTAAAAAGCTCTTTTGCCTCCGCAAATTGTTTTTTCACATAAAATATTCCGATTTTTCTCGCTTTTCGCAAAACCGACCGTTTTTTTTCCTCTCATTTAGAACAATCTGTTTTGTTGCATTTTAGCATTTCCTCGATTTCGCTCTTTTTTTTATATTGCCATGACAGTAATACACAGAAGTATGAAACGTAAATGTACGATTGTATGTTTTTCCTCGGAATACAATTTTCTAGAAAAGAAAAAAAAATGAAGGAATAAAAATAAAGGAAAACGAATGAAAATTGAAGGAAGGCACTTGTAAGGGAAAACGGAAAGAAAATCTTCGGTGTTTTTCTGTGGAAAATACGAGCGAATTTCGGAAGCCCTTATATATCCACTATTGCTTTTTTCCTTCTTAGTCTACTTATGATTTGATAAAATATTGACATATGTACAGTACAACTCTTATGTAAAGTAAATATAATATATATTTATTTATGATAAGAAAAATCATAAATAAACGATAAAATATTTTTATATTAAATATGAAAATATTCTTATTTATTTTACGTATTCTCAGTTAATTATATAATAATTTTCAATGCTATTTTAAATAATAAATTTTAAATAAGTTAGATACATAAAACCAGAGTCGAAGCAATGTTTTTGACAACCTTGGCGAATATTAAATATGACGCCATTTTGCATATTATAATATTATTTAAAAATTTACCATTATTACTAAATTTTTCATTGTAAAAATATTTCACTTTAAGTTTTAAGTCTTACATTTTTGAATCTATGGTAAAATTTCCACTGATTACTCAATACATTCTAATAGCTTTTTTATTAATATTGTGCATTTTATTATATACGTAAAAATGAGAAGTAAAACAATAAATTTAGAATGATAAATTATATATGTATATGCAGTTACATGCATCAACATTTCAATTCTTTTTCATAATAAAAAATTGGCTTTGTAAATGAAAATTAGCATGCAAGTAAAGCTTTAAGATATAAAAAGAAATATAAATTTTATAAAAAAAATAGAATGATTAAACGATTTTTTTATTGTTTGAGTTTTATAAATTACAAGACAAAGAAACAATGTATTCTACAAATAATAATAATACTAAAACATTATAAAACAACAGAAAAGCTCAACGTAATATCTATTGCACATTATGCGTTTATTTTTGTATACATTTTATTTTTATGAAATATTTTATAAACGAGTCGCGTTATTTTCGTGTCATTCTCGCATGAAAATAGTACGTCGTCTATTTTTTCATAACGTCGACGAATGATATTTATTTACATTCAAAAAGAAAATCGTTTCTAGTCGTCGGGTCATCGTCATAACGTTCTTTGATCTCTTCTATCCCGTGTAAAATATCGCGATAATTGGATTAAAAATGATAATGAGACGTTTTCTCTTTTTTTTCGAATCCGTTTTAATTAAACGGTGTAGTTAATTTTTGAATGAAAAAAAAATAATCAACGACGATGCCGTTAAAAAGTTTCGCGATATAAAATATGATATATACGCTTATTATTCGTATTCGAGTCGCATTTAAACGTGCATAATTAAATTATATTACAGACGAATTATTTATGGCTGAAATATGCGATTTCATAAAGCAAAACATACACATATATACACACACATACATACATATATACACACGGCTGTGATTTACTTTTGTTAATTAAAATAACGCATGATAAATTATATGTTTTCACATTTATGTGTCGTATGTTTTATAGTATTATAAAATAGAAAATTATTCAATTAGTTGTCAATTTCCAATAACGATTTCTAGTGTTAATGATATATTATTTTTTGATAAAAAAATTAATGAATGTAATTTTCAAATTTATCTAATATAAAAATCTGATGTGCGCTAAAAAGTATGAATAATTAAAAGTTTAAATATGTAATTAGATCTAAATGTAAATTTTATAGCAGCATTTTATGAAAAAATGTTTCATTAAGAGCAGTAAGGAATTTTAAAATTATTAAAAAAAATATGACCATTAAATGAAAATGTTTAAAATACTATATGGATATTTTTTTTGCAGATAAATTTTACTTTTATTACAGTTATAACTATTAAACTTTTCACTGATAAGAACTATAATATAAAGGTAACGCAGCAAAAATTCAAAAAAAGTACAATATCTGTAACATCTCTCCGCAAAGAAATAAATGACTATAACATTTTAAGTGCCGTAATTTTACAAACGAAGTCGAGCTTTTAAAATTTTATAAAAAACGTTGAAAAAGCGTTCTTGAATATTAAAAAAAAAATAAAGTTTCTAGTATAAAGTGCGTTCCGACAAAATATAATAATATTCGCGGACTGAATGAGCTTTTTAGTGACATTGACGAAAATTTTTCGTAAGCTCTATATCATTTTTTTATATGCGCCGCTGTCGCTTTATTAGCATTTTGCAATGAAATACATTAAGAACGGAAGCAATAAAGTAAAACTGAAATTTAGTTATAGTTTCGCTGATGTCACATCGTGAAAAGCGCAATAAACAAGAAATATCATTCGAAGGTGTAAAAAGAAAAAAAGGAATTTATACGTTATAACGATCGCATTAATTAAATTAGAACACGGCGTGAGGTGATGTGAAATATTCAAAGTCGTAAAATTTGTCGGATTAAAAGTTTTTTCTTCCCCTTTGAAAACGAATAGAATGAAAAACAACAACATAAACAAGAGGATAGCGCGTTAAATTATGTAAAATTTTGAAAATACACAGGATACCGTGAATCAAATCAAAGGAATCCGGGATAATTAGTCATGAGTTATTTTTTATTATTTTTTTTTCACAACGACGTCTATCCATTTACAAGAAAAAAAATTATTATAAATCAAAATCAGATTATCGTTTATAGAGGACAAATTTTAATTTTAAAAACGTTATATTGACAAATTCGAAATGACATCGATTGTGTCAAATCAAAAAGTATCAAGTATTTTAATGTAAAATAAATCAAACGATTTTATTTATAAGTGAAATAATTTATAAATTCGTAGGTAGATCTGACAGAAATTAAATAAGATTAACTGATTATGTAATATATAAGCTTAGATTTCGTTACGCTAAAATTATATTAAAAACCGACAACTTATGTTCGCGATTTAGAAACTTGTCCAATGTATATTAAAAGCGGTGAATTTTTGAATAAATGTTAGTGCAGTTTATTTGGATTAAAATGGAAGTTATCGACAAAAAAAACGACGTAATAAAAAAATGTTTTTTTTAAAGGTGAAAAATCTGATATTATTTGGTGAAAAAAGTTTTTTCATCTATTTTTTTGTTGCATTTAACATTATCATATGTTGCAACTTCAGTAATATTCTAATGGATATTTAAAAAAATGTTGTTTATGAAGTTTATACATAGTTATTATAAAGTTTAAGTTAAAAAAAACCGTAAAACCTAGGTTTTTTTTATAATAATTGAATTTAAGAAAATTTTCGAAAGTTAACAAATAATACCGTAAGAAGTATCGTGAAAGTCTGAAGAAATATTTCAATATTGACAATATAAGTAATATCAAATAAGTTTTAATATATTACAAATGTTATTTCAAACAATATATATGTATATACGCTCGAGTTTCTTATGCTTATATAAGTTTTTATAGAAATTCAAAGAATCTGACATCAAGTAAAATGAACTGAATTTTCAATACATACACACACACACACCCACACATATATATATATATATATATATATATATATATATTCGTATATAAACAAAATCAATAAACAATATTTTTTTCATTTATATATATATATATATATATATATATATATATATATATATATATATAAAAATTCATTTATGACTAATAAAAAACGCCCCGCAATACATGGAAATAAGACTTGCGGTCAATTTTAATAACAATAAAACTAACAAACAACGCCAATTTTACTATTTTCAAAACGCACCAATCAGTTTTTATCGTTCGATGCACGCAACCGGGAAATGTCACACTTTGTGGCCATTTGTTGAAACAAGACCATTTTGATACACTTTCGAGTTTTTCACTAAGGGATGAATTGTCCAAAATGAGACCAGAAACGAAAGGGTTACAAAACGTACGCAATGACGACAACGCGAACAATCATTTACGTTTTTGACACAAAATTAAAAAAAATATATAGAAAACGAATATATAAAAGTGGTACGATTGCAAATTACAAGTGCGACAAACGACTTTATTTTGTGCGTGTTGATTAAATTTTTTTAGGAGAAATATGATTTCTATCTGTGAAATAAACACGTTTCGGTAACAATAGATGTAAAAATGTAAGTAGATTACACAATTTTCAGATACGATTGAACGATAATGTATGAAAAAAAATGTGAATAAGAACAGATTTAGGCGATTATTAATACGGAGTATTAAAAATGAATCCATAAATGAACAAACAAATTCGAATAATAAATAATAACCCATACAATAATAAATCACGAAAAAAAATCCACATTCAAATCGAAAATTTTATTTCCAGTATTGTAATTAAATTTGAAGATTGTGTTTTTGATATGTAAGTAAGCTTTCATTGGAAATATATACATACAACTTTTTAAAATAAAATATGAATGGAAATGATCAAAGTGATTTTCAATTTGTTCATATTTTAGTAATTTAAGAAATTAGCAAAGTTTAGATTAGTGATAAGTATATCCTTTTTGTTCAGAGAATTGGAATAACAAAACTTGTTTAAAACTGAAGAAGGTTAATAATTTGTTTGCAAAAATATTGGATGTTTAAAACAAAATAAGAAAACTTAAAACGTAACCTATATTTTCAAATTCTATTCATTTTATAATTCTATACATAATTCTACGAGTTATAATTTACAAAAATAAAAATGATTCTATTGAACAAACGTCTCAATTTACGAAACACTAATTTTTCTATTTTTTTGTTCAATTTACGGAGTATTAATTAAAATTTTACGAAATTGAGTCATCTTACTTTCAAATATGATTCTTTTATCAAAAATTTTAAATACGCTAACATTTTAAAATATCTTTTTCAAAGTTTCATTTAATTTATATTATAAATAATTCATATACGGATTGAACATTCATGATGTATCAAATATAAAAATAGAAGATAATATCATTTATAACATATGACAAACATGTGATAATGCAAGATTTGCAATAGAAATAAAGAGTGAAAACTTGAATTCGTCACACATATGATGTAAAAATAATTACGAGAAAACTATCCGTTTACAAATATAATTATATGCGAGGAATAATAAAATGTTGTTCAAAAACGAGCGGCGATGACAAACATGTATTCCATTTGCGAAGTTTGCGTGACAATGGTCGACGGCACGCGAATGACACGTTTGACCAGAAAAAGAATAAAGCACATCAAAAGACATATATGCAATTAATATTATAAAGTCATCAGAATCCCGGCGGATTAATGGAGTGCGACGTGTCGCTATTCGAAGCACGAAATGACAGAACTGCAGTTAATTCTTGTCCTGTCACATATTCCATGGAATATATGAACATATGACAGAGATATGTTAGTTATTACATATGGGAATATAAGATCGATGTGTCGTATGTATATGTATGTATATATATGTGTGTGTGTTTGAAGAAGCGATAGGAAGTTGACTGATATAAATGTGCAGAAAGGTAGTCCGTTCAAATCTCACGATAGAATTTCAAATTAATATAAGTTGACAGATGATTAAACATTATTAAAATATATACATATACATATCAGATTTCAGTATAGATAAAAAATGTACATATATATATATATATATATATATATATATAATATCAATAATGATTAATGTAATTACATTCCCTAAAGTCTATACATATCAAATGTTAATTGTATAAGTTATATTGCAAGTTATAAACAGGAATGTAGAACATAACAATGTTATATAATATATTAAATAACTAAGAAAGTTCAAATAATTAAACTATTGCATGTTCGCAAACGACAGGTTTTTTTTGTAAATATAGTATAAATTTAATATTATTTGAAAATTAATATGAATATTAAAAAATATTATATTAACGAATTACTTCTAAATAAAATTGATAAGAAACCAGTATGAATAAAGGTTTTTTTTAAAAAAACCTCAAATTTAATCAAAAATAACGCAATAGTAGCAATACATATAAACGAACAATACGAAAGATAGAATTGTTCGGAAGCTGAAATGAAGGGAGAAATAAAAAATAAAAATACAGAAAAATACGCAATAAAAATTTTTGTGTCGGTCGCATTAAATTTTGGAAGAAAAACAAAAATACTGTAAAATAAAGGCGAAACGAAATTATCGCAAAAATCATTTTCAAACGCGACTCGTTCGTCAAAACGCTGTTTCGAATCGATTATAAAATGCTAAAAAAATATCCGGCCTATAAATATTAACGACCGATTTTGCATTTAATGTAATTTATATTGAAAAATATCGGATGTGAGCAATCGAAACGAGATAAGTGTCGTTATGTCGGAAAATGATCGTTATAATCTGAAATGCGCGCTATATATTCCAAATTGCGAAAAATTCAAGTTTGATTTATAATAGACTGATTGGTAAATAATTGATTCCGAAAATCGTATTTAAGGCTATTTTATTATATATATATATATATATATATATATATATATATATATATATATATATATATATATATATATATATATATATATATATATATATATATATAAAGCGAAATTGAAGTGTATTAAAACACCACGTAATATGGTGACAAGTTCGTTATAATCGATAACATCGAAACTAATCCAACAATAAACCTGCGGTTATATGGAATATTAAATACGGTAGAATAACGTCAAATGCACTCGAAACTGAATTAACACGCTGCACACTGTTTATTATTACATATACGTTACATTCCAATTATAATATATAAAGGTTTATGATACAAAAAATATGTAACTAATAAATGTTATCTCTAAAATATTCTGCTGAATATTTAAAATCGATGTCTATGATTTTTTTTATATATCCTTTTAAGTAAAAATGTCATGTAATTAAATTTTAATTAAGTCTAATATACAAAGTGAATCCACCTTCGTATTACGTTTGTCCCGAAATTTAACTGTCATATCAAACGTACCCATGGCAAATCTTGGTATACAAACCCGGCTCAGAACGCCTAAATATATTACATATATACGCACTAATGTCATTTATAAGCGACAAATATTACTGAATTGTGGCAGGTCATCTGTGTGCAAGATTAACTGTTTCAGAAACGGTAATTATAATATACAAACGACCCTTCATAGGCATTCTAATATTGTTATTAACAATTCAATTCACCGTACAGTAAAACGATGACGCTTCGATAAACAAAGTATGCGCACACATCAACACTTCGTTTCTCCCACACAACTCTTTTATTCTATTTTTCGTAAATTAACCTCACATATTATATATATATATATATATATATATATATATATATATATATATATATATATAAAATAACAACGAGTAATAAATAAAAAGCGCGTGCGTTTTGAACGCGCGAACCGGACGAATAGTCAGGCAAAAAGGTTAAATCGACTTATCGAGCACTCATCGAGGCGTTAAACAAATTGAACATAACGCACAATTAAACCATTCGTGTATTTAATAAAGTGTGTACTATATATACTACACGTGTGTAAGTATTATATATTATACCATATATGTGCCAGCGATGCTCAAAGTGTGTTAGTCAGAATGCGAATATAAACAAGTTTCACCCGAATTCGTTTGTTCAAAAATGTCGTACATGTTTATGTTCATAGTACCGTAAAAAAGCCACACGTCTAAAGTGTGATATTTGTTTTCAAGAATAATAATAATATTAAAAATAAATAAAAAAAAGTGATTTTACAGTTTTACGTGATATTTGTATATTGATTTACGACTTTTTTTTAAATAATGCAATATTTGAGTAATTAATTTAAAGTAGAAATTGATTTACACCCAAATACTTCATCGATAGTTATATATTTAGTTAATTAATATCTCGTAACAAATAACGATTGTATCGAAAATTATTCACAGAACACAAAATATTTGAGAAATATAGTTATGTGACGAAAGAGTGATCGCTGTATTTAATTACACGCGGTTACTTCTGATCGACCGTGAAATCCAATATATGAAATTGACAACAATGGGATTACAAAACGTGTTATATGTTTCGTTACGGCATTAATTTATACATATAATAATATAACACGAATACAATAAATAATAAAGAATATATTCATTTTGTATTTTCATCAAATATATGTGAAAAAAACTGCTGAAAATAAAAATAATTTTCATATAACTATTTATAGAGAATTTAGTATCGAATTTTATTTTAAAATATGATACAATTAATGTACATGAATAGAGTTGTACAAAGTCGAGATCGGATTTCTGCATTCTATTCTAATAAAAGTGTCTTCGTAAAACAACAGAAATATTATATATTTGTAGATATTTCAAATTTTATATAAAGATGATTATCCTAATTAATTAATTTTAAATAATACGATGATTTCAATCGTGTATTTGTTGTTATTGAGAAATACTATTTATTATATATATATGTTATAATACACAATAGCGAGCTAAGTTCTGGCATACATGCAGATCCATCAGTCTTCCGTAGTATATATTTTCAATCAATCTTTATAGTAACATTGAAAAAAAAATGAAATACAAACATCGGTTACCTGAAACAATGAAAAATGGATACGATTATGCAGATATGGAGCCGACCTCGACCCGAAATCCGATCTGAGGTCGCATCGGGGACGTGGATCGAGCGTTCTAAACTCGGTGTCGTCAATCACACTTAACTATCCGATAGTCTTTCAGACCGGAAATGAGATAGTGTTTTATTGGTAACAAATTTGTTTCCATTTAGACCCAGCATGCTGATCGGCTACTCGAAGTGGAATCGACCGGTATTGTTACGAAGGATCGATAGGGATAATGAAAACGTTCGAAGGACATCGGAAACAGATATAATTTAAAATAAAGTTTGCGATGTTAGTTATAGTGATTGTGATTTCTATACGTTTCGAAATTTATTTATCAAAGTAGACGGAAAAAGTTTCGAGAATCCTTTAAATTCCGTAAGTCCTCTTTTATAGAATCTTTCAAATGTACATCTACGGAGGAAATACGTATTTCTATAAAATGTTTTTATATATTTTTTACCCTAGACAACTTTTTCAGGGACGCAAATAAAAGGAATTGTCTGAAAATCAGAGGGTAAAATATTGATTTTCTACGCATGACAAATACGTTTGCATATTGATCGTTAACGGTCAGAAGAAAAAGGGTACATCATAAATATAAGCAATCTTGAGATAACATTTTACTATGCAACATAAATATATTTCGAAGCAAAAATAATAGATCTTGTAAAGTAATTAAAATTTATACAGATATTCAATAAATTATTCCATTTCGAATATTTAAAATAATGATAACAATAAGTGGGCGTAACAATAGCTCAAAATAGATTAATTCAATACGAAACACTGCTTGCTAGGAATAATACGAAATATATAACCGGTTATATGTTATCATCGACTGGAGAGGCTTTTCGTTATGGATAGATATGTGCTGTATGAAAATGACTAGATCCACATATTGCGCAAAGTGGGCATTATTCAACCGGGGTAGACAACATTAGCGGGGGGTTATAACGGTAAATTGTTTTTTAATTGCGCTCGTTAACGACTAAAAGTGCTATATCTTCGCATTCTAAACCTACACATTAGCAGCTCTTTCTACGCACCGCATCACATAAATAATTAAAAATACATGCATTTTTATGAAGTGAAAAATAAAATTAAAACTGAAAAACGTATATATTCATATTAAAATTAAAACGAAGGAGAAAAATATATCTCGATAAAAAAAGAGTGGTATTTACAGTTTCAAAGAGGTCGCGCTAATTAAACGTGCATATAGTCCTGCTCTATATATGGAGAGCGTTTTAATATAGTGGTTCTTAACCTTTTTAATATATATTTTACGTTGACCTATAACATTGTGAAGATTATTAAATGAAAAACCGTACTTCAGTTATAAATGTGTAAGTGATTTTTTTAATACGTCGTAGTATTAAAATTGACTCGTGTAATTAAATATGTATTCGTTAACAAAATATACAATACGTTTATAAGTCTAAATTAGTGAAAAATCAATAAATGTGTTAAACTTTTAAATATTCGTTTCACTGGAAAGTTTAACAAATTATTGCCTTTTATAAATGGAAAATGAAAATGTACGTATAATATTTAAGCGATTTAAACTTGGAATCTGCCGTATATTGAACAAGAGTGTTAGTAAACCAACGGTACTCAATGCTTTTTTTCTATTTATATATATATATATATATATATATATATATATATATATATATATATAACTTGTTTATAAAATTTAGGACGGAAGAAAAGTTTGCCCAAATTTTCGTTATTTTATTTAGCAGGGAAATGAAAAAAAATTACTTTTAAGTAAAATATTGAATGGCACTAATCCATTATATGATAGATAATGATCAGGTAATGTATTGTATACGCATGGACACACATTTACAAACTTTGATGAATATCAGTGATCAACAGAAAATTTGGTAATTATGAATAATTACCACTGATTATGATCGAAAACAGACAAAGATGTCATCCTGATAATAATCGCCCATTATCGTCGATCGTGTAAAGTATCTTGTAAAAGTAATACATTGAAATTGATTTTGTAATATTTTGTTAAATTATCGTATATAATGTGATTTTTCTGAAATTTTAGAAAAAAAACAAACATCTTGAAGGAACTGTGGTTGAGAATCGCCAAATTAACGAACGGAACGGTCGGAGCTTTCACGGTTAGTGCGGTCACAATAAATGGGTTACAATCGCAATCGAAACGATGTAAATTCAGTAATAAAACGCGAGTTTAATCAAATCGCGCGGTTTCATAATCAAAACCAACTTTACGATTTACGAATCGTCGTAGATATATGGTATGTATATTCATATTATTTGCTAGAGGGTAAGAGGAGACACTACAATTGATGAGACAATAGACCAGTCAAGTGCTCGACTCCTGCATAGTACAGTCCCGATGCTAGAGGGGTTAAAATCGATTCATGACCGGTTATATTAACGTGTACGTGACACGTATTAAGTAATATAAATACGTTGTGGCACAACGATCATATATTTTGCAGTGACACTATGGGACTATAGTATCTCTGGACACCACCGGAATTTAGTCGTTAATAACATTTAAAATGCTCCCAGTTATATATATATATATATATATATATATATATATATATATATATATGTGTGTGTGTGTGTGTGTGTGTGTGTGTTTCGAGTAAAAATATATTAAATACGTGTTACAAATATTGTAGAATTTAATCTTAAAACTATTTTTACTTTAAAAGGTACTAAAAAAATGCTAGAATAAATAAGAATTAATAATGTAAATAAGCATTTATTGACAATGGATAAAAACCGATTCTTCAGTTTTTACGTTTTGACATTTAATCAAAATTCTCATATTGGATTTCGAGTGGGTTGTATCAAAATATATGGTGTAATTCGGGTTCCAGATTGACGCGTCAAACCACAATGTGACGAATGATTCATCCCTTTGTATGTGAAACGAAACCATCCCCCGTGCATTTTATTAAAACAGATATGAAAATATGTATACAGAAACGATTTGTTAGCGAAAATTCACAATGTTATTTGATTCGATTTAGTGTTGTGTGATCGACGTATCGTAAAATTTTAATCGAGGATGTGTTTTGCAATAAATATTGAAATATTCAATATTGATGTGTGACACGAGTGTAAAATATATTAAATTGCATGTAAATACACTACTGTGTTTTATGATTACAATTTGTATGCTATTCACCACTGTTAATAAAGAGTTAACTGAATGAAAGTAATAAAATGATTATTATTGCAAAATAGGTAAGAATTTAAACGTTAAAATAAAAATTTAATTTAATAAAATTTCGTAATATTATTATCCATACAAAATAGCGGACGAAAAAATGACGTTAATTCGTTCCAATTTAACTAAGCAATATTCATAACCAGTTACGAAAACTAATTTTGAGAAAAACGAGTTTAACACGCAATGGTACACAAATCATTGTAACGTAGTTATTTGAACGTATTGAGATTTTTTTTTATTTTTATACAACGTAATCATAAAAAAATTCGACACTTACGATACACTGAAAATATTAGCGCATATCGATCGTCGATAATTGTATTAAAATTTCGATCACACTTTTAATGAAGCTTTAAAATGGAATTTAAGATAAGGCAAGCGTTAAAACGATTATTACACGAACGGACTAATGAACAAAAATTAAAACGAAACATTAAGGAAAGGACGGAAAATATCACGGTCCAACGACGATAAGAATAAAAGTACATATATTGTATGTATGACAAAAAAAAGTTGACTTGGGTTTTCGTGATAAAGTTGTAAACGTGTCGCCGTAGTGCGAAAAGTCTCCACCGTCAAAGGTTTATATAAAAGGATTCTGTGCGTTATCTGGATGTCGTCACGGAACCGCAAAAAGTCAATTTTGTCACGGAACAAACTCGATGACAAAAAGCGGGTCAAAATCGTGCCCGGGATTTAGGTACAAGATTAAGTTTTAGACCGCCGAAACAATTAACGCCGCACTAGCGAAGTCCACTAGCTAGGCCGAAACAAATTTGTGACAACTTTTTGACGAGTGTAAACAAATATGATAAAACCAAAAGGAAACACAAAATTTGCCAAAATATATGTTATTGCAGTTTCAGAATTACAGAAGAAGAAAGCTATAATAGAACTACTTCATTTATAAATATGAGTATACAAAAACAAGAAAGTCCAAAAGAAAACTAATATTAGATGAAACAATACGTTAGAATTTGACGTTAGTCACCTTAAAGTTAAGGAAAGAATAAAATTAATCTCGTCGAGTTTCGACTTCAAAAGATTTTACTGTACTTTATGACATTTCCATGCCATATTGTCGCTCTTTCATATTATTCATTTTTGCAAGATTATTTTAACTTAGCCATATGTGAGACGGTTCCCCTAGGAAAGCGAAACCCCGGAGTATTAAAAAAATTCGAGGCATTTCTCGCAAATATGTACACGTCTGCATATATAGAAAAAAAACGACATTAGCATTTTATTCGTTCCGAAAAGAAAACCATTTTACAAAAGGCACAAACAACGTACAAAAGACGATAAAAGTATATATATTAAATATAAAAATAAAAGAAAAACAAGCGGAATGTGAAACGTTGCGAGGCGGCAATAATACAAAAAAAGTGTCTTCGTTCGAAATCGACATAACAATTAACTTTTATGAAAAAGACCGCTGGTGAACTTCGAAGATACAATCGTTTCAGGAGAAAACGACACATTATTGCCACCAGTTCGGAGGGGGGGGGGGCGTAATTAAAGAGGAAAATTTGCCAAATTTGGTGGTAACGTGCATAAAAGCCTTGATTATTCAAGAGAAACTTTAAAGTTACAAATTGTTTTTAGTAAATTTTATATCTCATTTCAGGTAGAAACTATCGTTTAATAACAATTAAATATTTTTTCAGCCGGATTATTTTTAAAAAGTGGAATGTAAAATCAATACTCATATATTCATGAACGAATTATATATTTAGAATATTTCAATGATTGATTTCATAATTCAACTTACTTAATTATCGAATAAATATTCTAGTTGAAATAATAAAAAAAAATAAATAAATAAACGAGTAACGTAGATGATTTTTAAATCCGTATTTCAAGTTGTCAATTATGAAACAACAAAATTTGGCGTGTTTGTTATAAAATTTGAAATTAAAAAGTTAGGCCGTGAAAAGAATAAGAATGAAATAAAATTAAAGACGTTCGGTAAAATCGTTTATTAGTGAAATTATTCCACGACCCATTTCCATTTTGCGGCATTAGCGGCCGGCCATAGTCAAATATAAACGTTTGCAAAGATGGGTTCAGACCATGAATATTCAACGAATTGTCCGATGGTATGGTCGGTTCGTGTCAAAATGATAAAATTTGACAAGCGCTGATTTCGTAATGGGACACATAAATCGGATTATTGTGCAGTAGGTGTTCGCCGCTTCATTAACAATGCGGAGCGTTTTTCGGCGACAAAAAAAAATATACGGTTAATTTCCATTTAAATTAGCAGAAATGAACGAAGGGAAAAAAAAACGAAATTTCAACAAAGTTATGGAATTTTAATGCTGAAGAAGTGTGGTATAACAGGTATTTAAACGCGAATGCCTAATATGTAATTATTTCATTGAGAAGTTTTAAATTAAGCAAATTTACATTTCGTTTCTTCAAAATATTTTCCATTCATATTTATTTTGCACAAAAATTAAAACTTTCGTATAAATTTTAATGATAATTTAAAATTATTTTTTAATATTGTAATTTTATAAATATACGTATAATTACGATAAAATAAAGGGTTAAGTATGAGTAAAAAAATAATATAACAAGTATTTCGAAGCGAAGAACACTAAGTTAATCATAGGAACATGTGTTTAAAAGACAACTCATCTCTTTCAATTTCTCACGTTCTAAACACGTAATTTCTCATATTGTGAGAACAACATTTCAAAACATTTTTAATCCCGGTTCGAATGAATTAAGACAAATGATAAAATAGATAAACCGAGGATTTGTCACGGAGAGAGAGACAAGTCGAAATATAGAAATCAGATGAAGTGAGCACACTTCGGAAGACAACCGATGTTATTTCAGCCGATGGATTTATTTGTGATTTGGCATTCATTGTGTGAATGTCGTATTATTTGAGCTTCGATTGGCTCCATTCCCATGTTAAGGTAATCGGAACTGCATTTTATAAATAGAAAATCCTATACAGAATAACGTACGTAATAAAACGCGTACTTTTATTTGTGTTTGCTTTGCAGTAATTCGATTTTTCGCATCGTAAGATACGAAAACAGGTGAAAATTACTTTCATAAATCTCCATTCGGCGAATAAAAGTGAACGAGTTATTTTAAAACAATAACTCTGCAGTGAAAACGATTTTATGTTGATTTATAACTGCGGATGAATCTCGGCGAAATAACTCCATTTTATAGATGATTTCCACTGAGGCGATCTGTTTTTTTTGTTTTTTTTTTGCAGTGATCTTCCTATATATTTTATGACCCATTTAATTTTCATAAAATAATTCTAATGATAATTTTTTACAAGAAATATGGCGATATATGGAATTGTTGACAAATTTTTTACTGTTATGAGGGTTTAATATAAAATAACTCAATTATTCTATATTCTTCATATATCTGAATTTCTTAAATTGGTTAAATATATATTCGATTTTTTTTTATTTTTTACTCATCAATTGTACTGTTGAATTAAATTAAAAATTTGTTAATTTTCATTGAGTATGTATATGAATATGTATGTTATTCATCGAATTCACTTCTTGAGTTCAAAATAAAAATTTTGAGGAATAAAAAATAAGAGCTCCTTGTATGGAAGGGATGAAAGAGAATGAATTCGAAGAAAAAAAACATTTACAGCGCGATGTATATTTTTAAATTTCAGTAGGGTAAATTTCAAATTTTAAAATAACTTTCTATAGTTAACCTTGCGTTTTAATTTAGTATATTATACATAATATTTGATGATAAAAATATTAAGATGATTATTTAAACAATATATTAATAACAATATTTCGTAACGAGAAGGTTGAGAAACATCAGCTTAAAATTATTAATTAGTGATTCTACTAAGTCGAATCTTCTAAGCGTAAACCAACCATTAAAATTATGGAGATAAAATTAAATGTAAAAACGTAAAAAATACGATGCGTGACGTGTAAAAATATGATAATCGTAAAACTCTAGAGAATTCGATAATATTAAAAAAATGTTACAATATATATATAAATATATAATTACACGCGAAATTTTATTAATTGTAATTGACGTGCTGACTAATTAACGTCTTGCCGATATGTAAAGTTCAAATAATGACGTTATTTAATTAGGAGAAAGTTCGAAGACGATTTTACCCCTGAAATATTATTATTATATTATATATGTCGTCTTAATATCGAAACGTGGTGAAGGCAGTTGTAGACAAGGGTAAAGTATATTCGTATGTTATATGAATTAATTTGGATAAGCCGATTAATTAGTGATTCCCGGCGCTGGTTTTAGGAGCACAAATTACGCACTTTACACACATTTTCTTTATATATATATATATATATATATATATATATATATATATATATATATATATATCATAATTAATTCACGATGAAATCTCATGTTATATGTTAAAACATGGCATAAGTTAATCAATTAAACCTTTAAAATGTTATATACTCATATAAAATTATAAAACGTAAAAAACTCTTCGTTTACTTTACCGCGTTTGTTGTGAAATTTAGAAGTAGAAATAGTAACTTCTTACCTGAAACAAGAAAAAGAAACAAAATAAGCAAATTAATATAATCGAACATCGATAAATTCGTGCTAAGTATGTAATTAACTTATATTAATTATATCATTCCCTTAAAATTTTCGTTATAATCGTCTAAAATGATATGTTATGAGTGGTAAAGTTAGGTTTCATGTTTATATTAAATTAATTCTATAGTTTGAAACAAAAAAAAATGGTTAATATTCTGAAGATATAATCTTTAACGTTAAAAAAATCCATAAAAATTTCCTTCAAGCGGTGAAAGTGAACAGATATTGAGTCAAAGCCGTTCCAAGACCTGTCTCTAAGTTGTAAAATAATATAAACGTGTGTAATAATAATAATAATAATAATAAACGTAAATACTACTCGATAAATCAATACGTGTCATTACATGGAAAAAATAATATATGAGAAATATGTTGTGAAAATTTTCGGTAAAACATCAAAAGACAATGGGATATTTTGTTGATAAGTTGTACTTATATGATATATAAATGTTTTAGTAATGAGATGTAAATGAAAGAAAAGAATTATAAAGAGAATTATATAAAGAAAAAAAAGACAATGAAAATATAAATATTGCAATGAGACCGTAGGCAAGTGTCCAATGAAAGTCCATAATACTGGCACGTTAGCATATTAACAGAAGGTCAAGGTTTACATTGGGAACAAACGTTAAATAATTAACATACATTTATTATATACCCTGTAACGTGAATATGAGGAAATACGTATGTGAGTTATATATACATACACTTCGATAAAAAAGAAAGGGTTGATTTTACGTTATAGTTAAATAGAAAAAAAAATAATAGTAAATTGTAATGTTGGTCGGAGGTTCAATACTTTCGCGTCACGTTATCGAGAAAAAATATATAAAGCGATCGAGAACAAAAAAAAACGTGGTTAAAAACATTTTAAATTTAGTAAGTATTAATAATAATGTTAATAAAATAATATCGTCAATTATTATCCAAAATTATGTCTCCAGAAAATAAATGCTAAATGAAAAGGTTATATTTTCGAGATAGATATATTTAAAATTTTCTTTGATCGCTTCTTGAGAGAATTATTAATAATAAAGTAAATATTAAAATTGAATTTTCCGTCCAAAAATCAAAACAGAAACAAAATATCATATTCCAGCGCTTCGAAAGCTACGAGCCATTAAATTTAATTATATTTTAATTAGGTGTATCGTGACAAAACTCGTTAAAAAAACGCTATGTGAAAGTCACTAGTTCTTTATTCTAAATGAATAGACATTGGTATTTTGCAACGAGAATTTTGGATTGTGATGTGATATGAAATTGAATGCTTTCAATTGAAACAATATTTTCAATTGAGATACAATTTTAATTCAAGATTAATAATAAAAAATATATTAATTCTTGAAGACATGTAATAAATAAATTAAAGATATAATAATAAAATATTGATACAAAATAAATAATGTTAATAATTTGTGCTAATAAAATTAAAACCAAAAAAAAAAAAAACGTGCAGTTAGTGGTAATTATAGGGCATACATATCTAAATTAATTAAGTAATATATAAAAATGATAAAACATGACACAACACAATTACAATAAAAAAAAAACATTTAGAAATATGAATTAAAATTTATGCTGTTAAAACATAATACACAATGTTCATAATCATAATAATATAAAAATATAACAAATGTTAGGAATGATTGCATTAACAATAAATATGACGAATGGTGGTTAGGAACAAAATTATTTTATAAATTACAACGAAAAGAGATTAGATAGAAATGTTATAAATTATTCAAATTATTAAATAGCATTGGAAAACAGTTTTTAGATAATAAATAAGTGCAGCATTCCAACTTCTCCATATAAAAACATGCTGAAATAGATGCGGTTAAAATACGAAAACATACAAAATGGTGTAAAATAAACATTCCGTTTAGTGCATTAGATATATTTCGTAGTTTTCATCTTTTTTTTTTTTTTTAGTTGAACTCACCATGAACTCCTGCTGTTTCAGTATATCATCTACCCGCAACCCCCGCGGTGCCTAAAGAAAAATAATTATTATCAGTAAAAAAGTAAGCAATATAATTTGTCACAATCGGATAACGCTAATTAATACACTTCGTTTTTGACATATTCGTCATTATAAAGTGTAAATTTTACATTTTGAATTATATTCTTATCGCTTTCAAATAAATCGACAAAGTCTTCATGTAAATCAATCGTCATTTTTAATACAACATTGTTCACATTTTTTTTTTTATATTTAAATTGTGTCCGTAAAAGCTTCTATTATAAAAACACGATCGAATAGAAAGAAGGTAAGGGAGGTGCGGTTAAAATTGTCAAAAGTCAGGATCAGGGAGCAAACATAAAATATAAAAAAAAAATATACATAATATGTATATACGAAAAAGGAGTGTTTTGAATAAAACAAGCCTAAAAAAATATATAAGGGTGAATAAAAAAAATATATATACAAAAGAGTCCGTCGTGCGTTTGTTTTGTGCAACTTCATGAATATTTGATGTCACAGTTCCTTCTGGCGAGTGTCAGCAGTAAAAATAATATGATCACGTAAAACGAGAACCGTCTATACGCGGTTATACAAATCGATTTAATGATGCCCTATGGGAGGAAGAGCTGAATCGCTTTTGCATTCTCTCGATAACAATTCGACGTGTTTTCGACAAATGAGCGTCCGTTAATTTGCGTATATACATATATATATATGTATATAATCAAAATCAAAAATAAAATAAAATAAAATAAAAAGCCATAATAACAGAACAATAATTCACTGCAGTGGAACGACAATGTCAGAAATTCGGCACGGACCTATGAACAGAAACGGAAGTATGCGCGAGGAAATCGCACCGCCCCGCCTGAATACCAATGATGATGGTCATCGTCTGCGCCAGGAAATCGTCGGTCTCCTCTCTCGCTTTTTATTCGAAATGGGACGTATCCTGACTCCAAAATAACCACGGTCGACCATCACGATGAATATAAATTGATAACGTAGTTAAACAATGCGACAAAAATATGCACGCACACATAAAACGAATCGAGTGTTTAAATGCAGATTGTTATAGTAAAATTATTCATCGAAAATATATTATATTTAATTCTATGACAAGATATAATTGAAAGTTAATAGAGTTGTATCGTAAAAGATTAAATCAATGCTCCGTAAATCGAAAGAGGTTTTGTGGTTGCAATAAAATTGCTCTAACATTGATTTCATTCATTAAAATAATAACATAAAAGTATGACATACTAATAAATATTAACGATTCTAAATACTACATCACATATGAATTTAGAAAAAGTTTCTACGTATATTATTAACACGAAAAATAAAAACGAGGTAGACATTTTTTAAATCATTAAAGATGTCGCTTCGACGAGTTCCGATTGTCTCGAACGAGGGTTAAAAGCTCTCCGTAAAGTTTCGCCAGGATGAATTTCAAAAGCCACAATTTTACGAACCCGGGTCCATCCTTTCTTCAGTACGTGCGCTCGTAATAAAGGAGGAAAATGATGGCGTTTCCGCATTTCCGAAACCTCCGAAATGACTCTTAGCGTAAAACTACTTTTTTATCGTGCTCACGGGAAAATGCCAACTTCGTACAGGCCGTCCTCAAAGATTAAAAAAAAAAAAGAAAAAGAAGAAAACACATCAATTTTGCAGGAAGGATAGGACGCACGATGATGACCCGGATTTTTTTTCGCCTCTTTGAGCACTGGCCGGTTGATTGACGTCGGGCCAACGACCGATGGCAGTAACAGTCGACAAAATATATATATATATATATATATATATATATATATATATATATATATATATATATATATATATATATATCGAAGAAGAAATTCACCGAACAGACAATGGTTTAACTTGAACTTGGAAGTTTCGAATGTGAGCAAAAATAACGAGTCTGCTGCCGCAGTCGTTGTTGTTATTATTTGTTAACTGCCGGTGCGCCCGACCGTGGAGAAACTGGCACTAGCATAATGTAAGAAAAATATACATATACATAAATAAAATAACAGAAAAAAAAACATGGATATAAACGTGACATAAATCGGTCAAAATATATTTTTAATTTTGAGTTGAAATTATAAAATTATTATTTTTTAAATCCGAATCTAATCAATCTTTTAACGTAAAGTTTGATGAAAATAGTTATAAAATCACAAAGTATAGCCGAATCAATTTTCCATAAAATACTTTATAGAAAATTACTAAATTTAATTACAGCCCTAGATGCGTATCATAACGACGTCGGTAAAGTTCAAAGTTTCGATTTGTGTAAATTTTCAAATTTCAAGTCTTGGAAAGTGATATATTTTCGATTTGCTTTTTCAAGATTGAATAATTAATATTTTATTCAATTATGTAAAATTATTTGTATTAGTAATGTAATGCTAACTAAGTTTCATAAATATATTACGCATATATTTTCTTACATAAAATATAGATATATGGTATTACTATACCTTTAATTAAGAAAAAAAACAGATAAATTATAATAAAAGATAAGCTAATAAGAATAAAGAGAAATATTGAAATTTATACATACATTTCAAAGATTTTTTTTAAGATGATTAATTTACGTAGTCCATTTTCGACTTTAATCCGGTTGTGTTTGTACGGAAGGAATTAATTGAAGAAAACTTAAACAAAAGATGAAAAACAACAAAGGCAAACAACGATATAATAAAACGAGCGATTCGAGACTGAAAAAAAAAATATGTATATTTAATATAATAAAATCGCTATCAATCATCTCTCTTTCTTTTTCGTTGATAAAATTTTCGTCTTAAAAAAAGCAAAGGCGCAATTTGGAATTTCATAAGTTTTCTTTCGTGCGAGGTACAAAACCGTTCGAAAAAATTAAGAAAATACGCAAATAAGATAAACGACGTTGAATAATAAAAATGGAAGGGTAGAAAAAAAGAAATAAGAAGAAGAGTTTAAAAAGATAAAAAAGAAGATCGCGTCGGCGAAGAAGAAGAATGCTAGTACAGACTAATGTTTTGAATATTTCAATATTATCTGCGGGAAAGTTGCGCATTTCGAATTTTTTCCTTAAAATTTTTCTTATTTCCCGTTCCGCCGCCTTTCCACCTTTTATTCCATTTTTTCGCTTTTTTTCTTTTGCTAAAGGACGAACAAAAAAAAAATGAAAACCATGTTTCCTTATTCGCAGACAAGCGAGAGATGGAAAACTTTACGGTCTCAGATTGAATGAAACGAAAACAAATATTTTTCTACGGTCTATGAAATATTTTCGATCTGAAGAAAAATAAGAGGTAACATTTTTTCAATTCCGTGTCGCAAAATAGCCACGATATTTTAAATATTAAGATATGAACGCAAAAAAAAAAGATACTAATTTTCCTCTTGGTTCTTTAGAAAAACGCTTAATTGAAATATTTTTATAATGACAATAGGGGGATGAATTGAAAGAAGAACGAAAAATTCTTTCAATAATTCATGACTTTTTTTCATTTCGTATTTGTAACTCGAAATTTTCTATAAAAAAAAGCATACTTTTGACTTTTTTGCCGAAAAAGAACGTTACAAACGTTCCATTACATTTCCACAATTTTCTTTTCTTTAAATGAAGAAAATGGATTTTCCAAGTGTGAAATATGATTTTCGACGCCACATTTCTGAACATTATTGCGACATATATTCGGTTTGAATTGAATATATTGAACGATTCTTTGATTGGAGCCACTGTGAGGGATCGTCATATTTTTTTTATAGATGAGAGTGACCATCGAATAATAATAAATTTTAAGTATGTTCAGAGAGAAGATATTTTTTGGGACTATTTCATAAATTTCATTTATTTTTTTTACAAATGTACAAATTTGTAGTCGTCCGATTACAAAACTTCTATATCTGTAAAAATATTGAATATAATTTTTTTATTACAGTGAATTTTTACGAAATAATTTTTATTCTATTTAATATAAAAAAAAAACATTTTATATATTATATAATAATAATGTGATATTAATATTTGTTAAAAATTATTACAAAAACAGATATAAATATTAATCAAGATGAAATATTGAGAGTATATTACTATTTACATTATAAAGCAATAAAAATGAATATTCAGATAACCAAAATTAAATCAATATATGAAACATATCTTGTTTTATATTTTTTTTATAAAAAAATAATTTATTTGAGCTACGTATTAAATAAAAGGTGCGAGTGGGTGGAAAACCAAATTGCCCTTTTTATTTTAACAGATATGAAATATATTTATAACATTTAAATTTGGAAAATTTCAATCCTAATTTTAATAAATATAAAAGAAAATTTTATTATAATATATATATATATATATATATATATATATATATATATATATATATATATATATATATATATATATATATATAATTAAAACAAAACAAAAATGATCAACTATGTATATAATATTTTGAAAATAAACCTGTTTCGATTTTATTGTATTACACGTATCTTATATATTATTTTTTGCATATTTTTATTGCAATATTCATTTTTGAAGCATTATATGTCAGTATTTTTTTCTTGATTTTTATTACAGAACTTTGTATATAAATAAAATATAATATTGCGAATATATAATTGCAAGCATAATTTATGTTAATTTGCTTTATCTTCATATATATCGTGAGATTTTATTATTAGACGCATGATCGAGTTCATTGTATACGCATACAGAATAAAAAATGAACTGTTATTTTGTTATAAATTTATGTCAAGACGTCGGAATGATTGTGAACATTAAAAAGATACGACCAGTTCATATATTTGATTAAATGCAGGTTGACGTTGTACGTTTACTATAAAATATGTCCATAAATAATTACTAGTCAGCTACGCATAATTTTTCGATATAGAAACAAACCTTGATTGATGAGCCAGAACAATAAGTAACGAATATACAGTACAATCAAAGCCCAAGGTTGATATCGAGAGGAATGCTCGTTGAATGCATAAATCACGTTCGAACGAGAATCGAATCAGAAAATAGAAGAAAAAAAAACGAATACAATTTGAAATATTTACAATATAAAAGTGAGTATTCGAAAAAGATGAGCCGAGTACAAAGCGATATTTTTTTTTATTCTGAAAAAGTATAAATTTTAAGACGCCTGCGATATTTCCGATCTGATTATTTTTCTCTTTTCGGTTAAGTACACAGAAACAATGTTCACAAAGAGGCAGGAAGACAAGGAAAAAAATAATCGTCAAAAACGCTGTACAAAAGAGGGATGAGGTCCAGGAAGAAAAACAAAGAGCAGATTCGTTTGTATGTATATTTTTACATACATATAAATATATAGAATGAGAGGAAAAAACGAATCTGCCTTCGTCGAAATAACAACAGATTCGATGCGTTATTAATAGGATCTTAGTCATTCGCGAATGTTCCTCTTCGTTCTTTCGACGAACGGGAAGCTTTGTGCACATAAAGGGAGATGAGAGGCATAAAAACGGGACTTAGAAACAATTTCCAGAACGGGAAAATAACGGACAAAACGTAGAAAACCCATCATGAGTATAGGCAGTTCTCCTCTTTTTCTCTGTGGGATGGAAAGTGTCGAATGGTAGGGAATAATTGCCACTCAAGGCGGGGTGCACAATAAATGCGTTACGCACATTACTCGCTATACGTACGTGGATAATTTATGATTATTACCAACGCTATAAATCTATTGATTGATTCCACTTGAGTTTTAATAGATTCTTCAAAAAGCTATTCTTTCTTTTAGTGCTATATTAATTATTAGTATTTGAAGTGTGATGGTACTCAACTTTTCGAAAACAAAGAGAAAAATATTACTAATTAAAACAAGAATTTAAGACTAAATTAAAAAAAATGGATATAGGTAAAAGCATCAAGTGGAAATAAGTATCAAATGAATAAAGACGATCCAATTATAAATAATGAATTAATATTAGTCTTCAAAGAAGTATATATATAATTTTAAATTAAGTGTTTCTTCGATAAATTTAATTCAATTTTCCATTAACAATTTTTTTTAGTTATAATATTATATTTAAATTTATCTAAATCATACTTGTACTTTCTTATAAAATTAACTGTATTAAATTTTGAATTTTCCGTGGAATATTTTAAAGAAACTCGCAAAGAATTAACATAATTGAGAATCATTGTATTAGGTGTTCATTTATTCAGACCACTCGTCATAACAATTTGTGTTATATTTATATGGATTAACGAAGAGAAAAAGCGTTCCAAAATTAGATGTAGATTCCCTTTCTTCTATAAATTGATATGCAAAGGTCGGAGTATATTATTGAATGTGAAATTTAATTTTAATACATTCTTAAAAGTCGTATTACGTGATCGAATAAGTCGACTTGTTCCAGTAGAAATTGGCTTTAATATGAATTGCACGTATTTTGAAGTAATACATATTTTGACTTGTTACGTTCTGGAAATAAGAACGAGCGTGTAATTCGGTTATAATAAAGTTCTTGAAATTACGAAAATATTGGATGTATAAAGTGAAATTAAAAAAAAATGGTTCTCTTTAGAACTGATAATAGAGAGTTCTTTTTCATTACCTATAATGCAATTTAATTATGGTAGATATTGATCCGTCAAAAGAGAAATTTAATATTTAAATATCTTAATATCAAAATAAATAAAAACGCGACATTTCAACTATGACAAATCATCGTATATTTTTAGAATATATATATACACACGTAAAAATAATATCGTTCATAAATATAATACCATTTTTATTGATTACTTAACTGAAACGGTGTAAGATTACAATTTTTGTGTGAGTAATGCGCAGTTTTTTTTTAATAACTCTTTTTATATAAATATATACAACTTTGTTTTAAGGATGAATGTTGAAGAATGAAGAGAGGGTCGCCGGTTATCTGATGCTGCAACATTTCGCCTTTACTATGGCGAGATATATTACTTATCCGCATAGGAGCATGTCTCGTCGAAAACAAAGGACGAAATAGTCCTTCGGGACTTAGTTATTATTCAGAGAAAGTACTACAGGGAAACAGTGTGCGACGTTATAAATGTCTGTAGAAAAAAAATACGCAAATGTATGTATATATATATATATATATATATATATATATATATATATATATATATATATATATATATATATATAGTGTTATACGCAGTACTTTTATATGAACGGTCAAAAAATGGTTTATAAAGAAACACCGAAATACACCCCGAGAGATTCTTCTCGTTTCAAATCTGATTCTTCGTGCATGAAGATAGTAGATTACTAAAGATAATTATATCATCGTAATAACCTTTCTTAGGGAATTGTACTAACATTGTATGGTTTCTTGTGGCTTTATCTTGAGAGCGATGCGGTTTTTCCATTTATCTAATGGCGCTTTTGCTTACCATCTAAGTAAAATATAGCGATACTTTAGCGAGTCATTTAAAATTGTGCTATATTCTTACTATTATTCAATATGTTTAGATGGTTCGTATTATTTTTGAATTTCAATAGAAAAAAAAAAGAGAGAAAAAAACTGCATAATTTATAAAATAAAAATTGTTTAAATTAAGAATTGATGAAAAAAAGTTGTCGATAAAAATAACATTAAAGAATTTTTAACACCTGTCTAAATTACAGATTGGGATTTCGTCTATACGAATTAATAATAGATAATTATATATACTGAGATTCTTCACTGTCTTAATACAAAAAATTAAAATTATATTTATCGATATAAAAAATTCAATATATTTTAATAACTATTGTATATATACAAATTATTAAATATGAAAGAAAATCCGGGCTGAGAACAGAAATGAAACAATAATAGAAAACAAAACCATCAAAATAGAATTATGTTGTGTCACAAAATATTGAACGTCTTTTTTCGGTCTTTTTTTATAAAGAGTATTTTTAACATTTTCATTGCCCAAAATTTAGAAAATAATTACGTCAACTTTTTTTTATGACGATCGTATAAACTGAAATATACATATTTTGATGAATATTACAAAATCACTTGTGACAAATCCAGAAAATGTCAAAATAAAAATAACGATTATTAAATGAAAACACGGGTAAACCGTATCGAATAAAAACTTCAAACGATAAACACATATGGTATATTACATCAATAAATGAAATAAATTCAAATAATTCTTTTGTGTACAAGTATATATGTATATAGTATTTTAAATATATTTTGCGATCGGATTCGTGAAGGTCAGAGATTATTTTGAACATTTGTAATCGCATTTTTCCACCGAGATTCATATCGAACAAATAAAAGACAAAACGTCGTTCGCAACTAAATAAATTAATCTCGCAATTTCACTATAATTCCGAGTGATAAGTTTAGATTATCGTCGGATCTTTTTTGGAAATAGCAAATGAAACTCGCCTATAACCTGTCGATGTAAAACGGAATGCGGTTTACAACCGGGTAAATTGTCCGTTTGCGTGTTGCGAACTTTTATATTTTTAGTACGTGAACAATAATAATATGGATGAATATATATATATATATATATATATATATATATATATAAACAACGGACATACATACATACAAATTAATTGTCAACGTTAAGCGTTTGAATATAGACATGTGTGTATGTATAAAAATTAAATGGTTTTTAGTAAAAATAAAAACGTGACTTCATATAATTGGACCGAATAAGCAATTACAACTGTAAAACGTACAGTGTAGTCCAACAATTGTGAATTGAAAGATTATTGTTGTTATAATATGATTAATAGATAAGAAAATTTTAAATATATTATAATTCTAGTCGTATAGAAGTAAATAAATACAATACAGTATAATTTAAAAATAAATCTCTAAAAATCGTATGTGGTAGAAATTATCAAAGATGATAATACTGCCCCCTAGAGGGTGATAGAACATTCTAGGGGTATAATATAATGGGGTGTAGAGCAAACGCTCGTTAAAAATTGTAATTTTAACTTATTCTATAATAGTTATATAATATTTTAGTTTAAATATGAAATTAAAATTTTGCACTTTGAAATAAAAATATACCACAATTATTTAATTAAAAAACGTAATAAATTCGTTTCATGTTTCCAAAGACAATGTTACAAAAAGTATTAGAGACAATTTTCATGTAAATATGTCGACGTATTTGTATCTCTTGGTATTTGATCGTTTCAAGTGTAATTCGCTGTTTCGTAATTTATATGTTTCAGAAAACGTTTCGAAACTTTCGAGAATCAACATTTCTAAGATATTTTCAGGAATGAAGATGAAAATTCCGGATAATTCAATTGCGATTTGTGGCGAAATGAAAACCGGGAACGGTAATCGTTTAATTTAATGAAGATGTTGATTTTTTTTTCATTTTTGCGACGAAACGGATTTAGGAATAAATACGATTATACAGCAACGTAGCATTTATGGTAAGCGCTATACAATATAGATAATAGGATTAAAGTTAAGTTCTGTTTTAAACGGTTTACTCTATGTTTTATACAATACACTATTAGATGTATCATAAAACATAATAGATTTTAATGAATAAATATAAAAATGTAAATATATATATATGGTATATAGGGAAAAAAATCATTTTGTAAATACGTCAATCAATCATGTGATAACATATGCCCATTTAAATAAGAGTTCAAATAATATAATTATCTGTACTTTTTATTCGGTTATCGTGTCTAATAGCCAGACAATTATATTATACAATATTTTTAATGCACTCATATCGATGGACTTTGAAATATTTGTATATTATGTTTCCATATAAAAATCAGAATGTATAAGGAAAGATTGAAAATCGCCAGTTTAATTATTTTTTTTCAATAATTACAAAAACGATACATAATGAATAATAATAATAATAATAAATCGATATAGCAAAGTCATCAGAGGCAAATGAA
Organism: Leptonema lineaticorne; assembly: GCA_024500535.1. Classification (NCBI taxonomy): domain Eukaryota; kingdom Metazoa; phylum Arthropoda; class Insecta; order Trichoptera; family Hydropsychidae; genus Leptonema; species Leptonema lineaticorne. Next base: position 13,008,834 of record JANIJI010000017.1, read on the forward strand.
AATAATTTATAAAACAGATAGCGATAAAACTATGTTTTTCTTTACATATATTCATCGTTCCTCTTTACGATTGCGATGACAAGCGAACAGTCAACATCGAAAGGTCGCTGGAGTCATGATAATGCGTCTTATCTTCGCGTTATGCTTGACCCGGAGCACTTCTAAAATTGGAATAACAACGTACACTGAAACTACTAGATAAAGGAGGAGTCTTCAATGAACGCCCGTACAGATAGATAGATATATAGATGAAGGTAATGTTTCAAAACTATGCTAGATTCGTTACAACTACTACAAGACATACTGCAATTGTTACTAATTGAATCATTCCATCAATAAAGCATGTTTTCTGAACATTGAATCATCTGAGATTCAACATGTAGTATAAACTGAAATATAATTTAAAAACATATTTTAGTTTGAATTTAAAATACTTGGTTCAATTAGGATTTCAACATTAAAAATCATTTAAATTATATTTAGTATATATATATAATATATGAAAAATATTAAATCAATAAACAATAATAATGATTCAAAATAATTAAGTTTCTATCTGATATATTAAAAATATTTTTTTTCAATAATTAGTAACATTTAATGAGTCACAAATAAAATCTAAACCAAGACAAATCACTCTTTTATAAAAATTGCTAAATACTATTTAAATTATATTAGTAACTATTTGTAATAAATTTCACAAATTATATATATATAATGTTATAATAATTTTCCAGTCAATATTTTATCGTTTTTTAATTCTGATTAGAATGTCAAACAATGTTCAAGCGTATATTTTCTCGCAAGAGAAAAATCTTTTTATAAGAAAGCAGACGTAAATAAAAATTAAACAAAATCCGAATAAATAAATTACACACAGAGCCCCCTAATCGTATCAAATTTCAAAATGGAACATGGCCGCAATAAAAAAGTTTCATAAATCCGAAAAAATTCTAACGCACCGCGCATATAAGACGGGTCGTTAAAGGGAGGAAACGTTTTCGGTGTATTCATATATAATATATACTATGGATTAATAAGAAAAAAAAATGAAATACACGAAATAGTTGTGTAATATGACAGTAAGAAATTTAACTACAAATACAAATGTATATTAATAAAAAAAAGTACTTCATGCAGTTATATAAACTTATGATTTCCTCACGCGTTTGCGCATTAAAATTTTCCAGAAAAAAAAGATAAAAACGACAGGGAGCGAAGAAGGGTTGATTCGAACGAAGGGAGTCAAAAATGTTATAAATGAAAAGGGTCCAACAGCGACAAAATAATAAATCCTCTTTACGGAATCTATAATCACTTTACGGGGGACGCAATCTCCCACTTTTATATTGTTATTATTATTAAATATTACTAGACGGTACTTTATTTTATAAATCCGTAAATTTATTGACATAATTCGATTTATATACGTCCGAGTGCGGTATGTAAACTGACCAAAAAAAAAAATAAGAGAATTTGGAAACAATTTTTCATTACGTATATGTAAATATTTGTGAGAAAACATATTAGGATGTTTTTTTTATATATGAAATGAGAATATATGCCTTCTGGGAAAACCATATTTAATATTCTTGTATTTCGTTTATTTTCAAATTTTGAACAATGTAAGTAAGGGAATTCGTGAAATTTTAGCATCGATGATTACTGTTTTACATTTCAATTATATTTAATTTTTTTTCATATCGAACCATAAATATTAAAAAAAAAACGATTGACAACAACACGATTTCCCAATACATATGTTGAAAACTTTATTTTTCTCGTTACTATCAAACAAATATTTTTAATAAATAATGGAAATCGGAACGGTTTCAATATGCAAAGGTCGCGACACGACAAAACACACACAAACATAGATAATAATAACGTTATCGAGCTAATTTAAAATGTTAAAAACGTTTGTTTTTAATGTAAATTATTCGTCGGTAAAAATCACAGACGATCGATCGCATACGGATTCCGGTTAAGCCTGAGAATGTTGCGAGGCGCTGGTTCTTTTCGAATGTTCTAGAACGAATGAATATGCATGAAGAAACCAGAGGCGCTCATCACTTTTGAACGCGAAAGGCGAACTTTTTGCAAGTTTCGAAACGCGTATGCGCCTTCGAATTCGTTTACATTTCACAAGTTTGAAAGCGCGAAGTCCGCGGTTTCCTTTTGCAAGTTAAACATTCAGGTTAAATCAAACAGAAGCCGCCTGGGAAACAATTAAAGGTTGACTCTTCCAGCGGTTCGGTTCAGAGAAGCCGACAAAATGAAAAACTAATCGTACTTAGCAACCGATAAAATATGACGTTCGTAATTGTTTTATTTAATATTTACAATTCATAATTAAACTCAGAAAAGTGAGAATCTTACCTTTCAAAATATTTTTATACACTAATTATTTTTAATGATGAACTTGTTTACTTATATTGTAGACTGAATCATAACAAAAAAAAATCAGTTTATAAAAATAAATGGTGCGTTTATTTAATTAGCATGAGTATTTAGATTAAAAAAAATAATTTAATAATTTTCTTATATTTTAAATGAGATATTTCAGTGATGTTTGAATTTTCCAGATATATCTATTTATCAACATTTGTATCAAACAAAACATCTTTTATGGATGAAAGCGAAAATATGGAAATTATATGGAGATTTAAACAAGTACAATGATGTTATCAGTTATTCTAGTTAATTTTGACCTAAGAAGATCTTTGTTCTAAATGTCGAAATAACATTTTAAAGTTTATGAAATAGAAATCTTAAATTACAGTAATATCATAATTCAATATATCTACACATACATTATATTGAGATTTGAATTGTGTATTTCGAGCGATGTAACATAATTTCACATGTTTTATTAGAGCGACGTGTTCCCATTAGTTTAAGGGAAAAATTAAGAGTACCGACGGTGGTTAAAACGAATATTTGAATAGTTAATTGCGTCTGCAGAGCAAATAATTTGCAAGAATGAATATTGAGGCTATTTAAAATTCCGAGAACGTTTTACTCTCGAGCTAAAGTGTTATAATGAAACTGGCTAATATTAAATAACGTACTTAAAATATGTCAGAGAACACCGTCTTGTTGATTTTTACCGACGTGTTTCGCAGCGGAAGCACAAAAAATAAAATAGTCGTAGTTTATAAAATGAAACATGAATATAAATAATTCAAGATAACCGGGTAGATGTTACGGTTATTTACCAACACCTAAAGCACTTTCGAAGTTACCACGCCAAAAACGGGGAGAAAATTCAAATTAATCACGAAATATTAAACATTAATTTTAACGACAAAACTTTAACCGCTTCTGGGAACGTTTCAAAAGTCGATTTAGTCTTCGAAGTGAGGGGTTGTAGTATTGTTAACAAGCACAATCGGTACGTGGCTTTGTAACACATGAACTTTTCCTACGGATGTGAAACCTTTAGCAATGTGTGTAGCAAATGAAGATTTTACTTATTTCAGTGCGAAATTGGAACGTGTTCAGCCTTTCGGTTTAATATATAGAAATAAAATTACGTTTAAAATGGTCAGGACGCAGCTGTATGGTATAAATGTTCATTTACAAAAAAAAAAAACGTAACAGCTTTTTTGAAGCCATCAAAATATAACTGAGGATAGTTAATGAAAATATATTTTGTAATAAAAATTACATTAATTCCATAACATAATAGAATTAGAATATATAATATTTATATTAAATATATACAATACCAATGTCAAATTTATTAAAATAGAACTAATGAATACAATTAAAACGAATTATGTATAATATAAACATAATGGAGAAAGGTTTATACGATAATTTAATCTTCTGTCGATCTAAATTTCCGTAGCAGTTAGTTAAAACAACGATGGTTAAAATCAAATTTCCCTTTCAATTGAACACAAAATGGGCTACATCAATTATTTTGCATAAAAGTTAGTTATAGCCATACAAAATTGTAAATGTTAAAAGACGGTTAAATTGTTAATATACAACCATATGGTCGATTTACTATTGAATAACCAAAAAAAAAAAAAAATCACGGATAATTATTAGAATTAAAAATGAAAACTATTTATGATACGGCTGAGATCAAAACAAGTTAAAAATTGGTGCTCTCTGAACACCATATGGTTAATTAGACTAATTTAAACAAATTATAGAACTAAACGAGATGATCGTTTTCTTGTTATCATCCAAAAGAAATAAATATAACCAATGAGAACTGTTCGTTTTCAAAACGCAAAGGTATAATTTTAAAGCCGAGAAAATTTCCATTCGTTTCGCTCCAGTTTCGCCCTATCAGAAATTTAAAAATTTTATTAACGATATTTCCCCATCTAATCCTGAAATGAACGCATCCGTTTTTTGACCCGATCTTCGGGTACGGAAAACTGAAATGACGGCACATAAATCCCGTAAAAATTATGGTAACTTAAAAAAAGATGAATAATAATGAAAAAAAAAATAAAATAAACGAGATTGAAATACGTTTCGAAATAATAAAAAAGGGGAACAAAGTTTGGTTGCGCACGAACAGTAATTAAATTTAACCCTTTAGCCGCTAAATGAACGTTTCGTTCGCAACCCGGCGGTAACTTTATATAGGCGTTCTGGACATTGCGCAATTATTCGTATCGATTTTGTTATTTTTTCCTTTTGGTCCTTTCTACAATTTGCGGTGATTCGTGTATATAATTAAATACATGTACGCATTTACGGCGATAAAATATCACCGAAACAAATTATCGCGCTCTCGAGAGTAAAATTTCCATATACATATATAAATATTTTTTTTATTGTACACAAAGCGGACAACGTCGGAGGAGTCGTCGAGCTCATTAAATTTTGAATAGACTATAAAATTTATTTATTTCCTCAAAAAATATTAATGCGATGGGCATATAATATAATGGCGGAAACCTTGGCGTTTTTCACTTGTTAATTTTCCCTTCAAGGGCTAAAGCTTTTCACGTTGGCGGTATAATAGAATCCACAATAGAAGGGAAGGTATATTGATAATAAGACGTATCACTAACGAGCGTATTATTAATACATATTTTTGGTAAAAAGCGTTTTTGTATAAGGAAAACAAACCAAAGATAACGTTCTTTACCTAAATTAAAATCAATATATATGTGGGAGGAACACAAAAAGAAAATTAATATACACATAAATATATATTTTTCATTAAAATTTTTCTTCCCGGAACAAAACTTCTGAAACTTTCAGTCGTTTAATTTAAAGATCAAAGAGATATACGTAGTTAAATACCATTTGCATATTTTTTTTCTATTGAATTTCATATTTTAGAAGAAATTGCAGCTTTTTAATTATATTATATATTTGTAATTGATATGCGGTTAGCGTGTGTGACAACGATGCAGCTGGTTCTAGATTCGAATCTTTTCCCAGAGCGTCATTTGCATTAGTATGAAATACTTTTCTATATAAAAGTGTAGTAAAATGTCAAACTATTTAACACAAAGTAGAGACTTTGAGCTGGCAAGTGTCACCACCATAAAATAAATTAACGCTTTGAAGTTATTCGAAAGAGGCTGAGACCTCGGTTAATCCCGTTTAAACATATTTACACTGTATAATAGGTAAATTTACGAGCTAGTAAATAAACTAATTTCAAATATATTAATATTTTGAAAAAATAAAAAGCATCCAGAATATACAATGTGATCATTTGAAATATTAAAAGTTTTACAATATGATAATTCTTATGAAAATTTCTCACAATTACCATCGATTTGTTTTTATAGAGTATTTAATTAACATTTGTAAAACATATTCATAATTAATATTGTAATATAAAACAATGGGGTTTTTATCGTGATAAACTTCGGCGCGCTCTGAATTTATGCAAGACATAAATAACGTAAATCAAACGCGAAAACGGACAAAATTAATTCATAAAAATAAAATATTGCGAAGGCAGGTGGCAAAAATGCGTTTACTAATTAAATACGAATTTTGAAAACGCACACGATAAAATCTCGTGCCACGCTGAAAATGAAGTGAATTTTATGATATTTTAATTTCGAGAACGGAAATGTAACGACACGTGAAAACTCCCTAATTAAGAAAATTTCTGCAATATTTAAGCAGGGGCCGGTTTTAAAAGGCAAACGAACGAGTGAACTGAAATGATGCTGAAAATAAATGTCGACGTAAAGAAAAACGTGCTGAAATGTCGAAATCGTTACTAAAATTTGCTAGTGTTTTACAGCCGCTAGTAGTACTTTATAGAAATGCATTTTTGGTCCAATATTTTTTAATTGAAATTTTAGGTATTTTCAAAAATATCATATTATTATTAGTAATAATAAAATTAAACTTATTACATATTTTAATAATGGTTCAGTTTGCAAAAGATCCGTCTTTAATCTGTAATAAAAGACTTGAAACGGTACAACATAATGAAAATATACCCGGTGACATATTGAAATTCGAACCCAACGGTGATTAAATCATGGACCCACTTCATGATTCTTTTCTTGTCTTTTGGGACATAGTCGACTCTGACATTCCAATTTTCAAACCCATCGTCCTTTATCACAAAAAAACCAACTTTTGCGTAGAATTCGAGAGTAAGATGAAAATAATGCCTAGGTAACGCATTTTATACATAAGCAATATAGAATTTTGCCGAAATAAGACGGGGGGGGAGAGGGTTTATTTATTGTTATGGTGAAAACGGCTGCAGAAATTTAAGGCGTCTCTGGTCCGTTCCCCGTGTAACATATTCAAATGAATGCAAATAAAGTTTGTTCGTTTGTTCGAGGAATAATTTCATTTGAAACGTGCGTACATGTGCGTATTTATTTACAAATTTGCATATATTTTCCTTACGCACACACACACACACACACACACACACATATACATATATATATATATATATATATATATACACACTCATGTGTGCTCCGGTACATACATCATTGCGCGTTTGCGCAAATATGTACAAAATAAGGATACACACTCACTAACCGAGTGTGTTCATAATGCGGAAACAATATTTACTTATCATTGTTATTGTTATGATATATAAAAGTATGTGTGTGCATGTACGTTATAATGTGCCCTATCTTTGAATGTTACGTAAGTTTAGTTATTATAATAAGATACAATTCTGATTATATTTGGATAATTTATATAAAATTTTTGCATTTTGCAAATTTGAATTGACGAAAAGTTATTCAAAATATTACTTGAATTTCCTGTATTGCCCATTTATTTTTAATTCAAGGTTATATAGTTTATTCCGTGTAATTATATGTTCATTTTATGTGAACGTAAACATATGGTAATAAAAATGACTGCTCGGAATAACTAGATGATATACGATTAAAAATATAAAATTAGGTTTCATTATATCAAATCTTAAAAAAAAATAATATTTTCCTTATTGTATAAATATTAAGTTTTGTTTTTTGATTCGTTAATTCTGCTGTAATTCAAAAATTAAAGTATACAATTTATTATACATTCATAATGATTTATTTAATTTATTTATTACAATGTTTTGTAATGATGAAAATCAGAGTTAAGTTAAATTACATTATAATTATCAACATATCGAATAATTTATATTTAATATAATATGATCCGCCGGTATGTATTTGAAAAATTAATATTTATAGCAGAAAATAAATCGCAATTTTTTTATATTAAAAAAATCTTCCAGTAAGAAATAAAAGTATTTTTGCAGAGGGTGTCGAAAATTTGTAAACAGCAATTGTTTATAGACATTAAAATTAATTATATAAAAAGTATACAGACTCACTGGCCTCGTGAATATTTAAATCGAAAACATTGAGAAGACACTCACCTGTAACAAAAGAAAAGAAACAAATATTAGGAGATATTTAATTAAAATATAAATTAAACATTATTTACAAACGAAAGAGCAAAATTTAAATGTTAAAATATTTACCGTTAAAACTAAATTACAACAACTGAAGATTCTAAAGTTGAATTCGTTTAATTTTAATTTGTGGACATTTTCATTATTTTATAAATGGTTTACGTTTTGTAATAGCAAAATCTAAAGTATTCCAACTAAACGAGTTCATCTATAAATAGTATTTTTTTAATTATTTAATTATTTTTTTTACCGAAATTGATTTGCAAAAAAAGATAATGTAGACAAAAAATATATTTTTTACCTATATTATCTTATTTAATTGGAAAAATGTTAGTAAACTTAAATTAATTAGTCAACATAATTTTCTCCAATATCATAATTGATTTTAATTAAGTTTTTTTAAATTAAAATATAAATTTTAATAGGTTTATTTTATCACTACATTATCAACTTTTTTAATGCAGATATACTATGAACTAAAAATATAAATGACAATAAAAAAAATACACAATAAAAGGATACTAATAAAAGGATACAATAGAATAAAAGTTAAATGATATATATATATATATATATATATATATATATATATATATATATATATATATAATGCGAAGTAATTCTAAACATTTAAATTTGAATATGTCATCGAAATTATGCCTTCAAGCAAAAACGTCTTTTCAGTTAAGGCGAAAAGTGTAAAGAAATATCTTAAGGTTTCATTTTATGGTGGTTTCTCTTGACGTTTCTTGAAAAGTTTCGAATTGAAAACTCCCACGATGACGAATTTCAGTCAAATTTGTTCCGTATAATCTCGTCAAGAAAGCAGTAAAATTTTTAAATGCCAGAAGACAGAGGCGATAAAAACGTCAACTCGTACCCCTTCATTTCAAATACAAAAACACGAAACGACAATATATATATATATATATATATATATATATATATATATTTTCCTTATATATCTGAGAAGTGGTGCACAGTTGTGAACGAACGTCTTGAACTAATATAGTAAAAAGGCGATCTTTTGAACTACAACATATTGAGATGATGTTACGTTGTAAATGTTCGTAAGGGCTTTTATTTCTTTTAATATACATAACAGAATATTAATTAAATTGAAGTATATATAAACCGAGTGTTACATTGTTATACAGTTAGTTTATATACGTATTTTTTAACTAAAAATATATATTAGGAGATATTGAAGGATACGAAGCTAAGATATATCTTTTTCGAGAAAATAATGCTTGAGATTAAAATCCTTACAAATAAATAAAAAAAATTGTTTTCTGAATCAAAATTCAATATATTATACAAACAAATTTAACATTAAAATAATAATAAACTACTAATAATTATAAACATAATGTTCTTAAAGTTTTTAAAAAAACAAATCCACAATTTTAAATTCAAATTTATAACGAATATAAAAAATAATTATAAACTATTATAATCACATATGTTAGTGAAGCTATTACAAAAGTAAACACGATATATTTATAAACAAATCATTTTATTTTTATCTCAACGATATTAAACACAAGATAAATAAATTATAATGAAATTAGAAATCATAAAATTATATAAATATATAAAAATTGAATTCTGTTATTGAACAAAAATTTTATAAATATTTAATATTTTTATTATAAACAAAACGATTTAAAATTTTATTTATTTCAAAAGGATGGCGATATAAAGATTTCAAATGGAATATAAATAATCCATTATCAACTCAGCCAACTATAGATTAACAGTATCAATCGCTTAATACTAACAATTGTATTACTACGATCACAAAAATGTATAAATTTGACCACTACAGACGAATAAAATAATATAAATATTATTATTAAAACACGAACAAAATTATTTATATCGGTCAGCAAAATTCTTTTTTAAAAAATTATTCAATAAAACAAATCTGCAAAATTCAATAAATAAATTTAACTATGTACGGATTAAACGACTTTTAATATGCAAAATTGCGTGATTAAAAAAAAATTTCACTTCGTTAGAATAAAATATGTGCGATTCAATTCGTAATATGTACTTCTCTATAATAAAATTTTGTCACGATAGCATGTTGCTGCGTCTTAAGTGATAAAATCTTTCAGCATGTTACAAAATATGACATCGATTTATACGAGTTGAATTTACATAAATTTAAAAATATTATTACAAAATAGCAGACGTGTGAGAGTAAAGTAAAGTACAAATTGGCAGCAATGTATGAATGGTTTTGTATTTAAAGAGGTTATTTTGAAAGAAAATCTTTTTTTATACTAGATAAATTGAGTGAGAATATATAAAATTAATATTGACTGTTATTTTAAAATATTTTATTATTATTTCTGAATTTCATATTTTAAGAAAAATATTCTTTCCATGAAAGCGGTTTAAATATTTTAATATCAGATATCGAAAATTTAATTGTGCATTTTATAGAATAAATGTAATGGAATTTTATTAGAAGATGTATCACTTCCATTGAAAAAAGATAAATCATCCACGAAAAAAAACATTTCTTTTTAATTTCGTTCATTCATAAATTATATTGAATCAATTTAATTATACGATGCAGAATCTTTTGAATTTTTGACAACACTTTCAATCTACAGATTTTCCTAAAGAAGCGCTGCAGAAAATTTTAATTTTTGTAATAGAAAAAAATGGAGATGATCATTTTGATAAAAAAATAATAACGTTAAATATAATACAGAATTTGTTTACTTTGTTAAATTTGATATTTAAGATATTTCATATATCATCGGCTGCGTTATCATAATTCACACCAATCATATTGCGGATGTTGTTACGACTTTAAATTCGCTCAATTTAAAAGGGGTGACACATGAAATATTCTACGTCGCAAACAAATATTTAGAATTTAAAATGTGGTGATTAGCATTGACGAAGGGTAAACGAGGTAAGATGTCGTGTTTTATGAGTTTGACGCAAAGACATCAACAACTCTTCGCCTCAATACTTTTAACTGGACGGTTTCAATTTAAATTTTTATATATTTTTTTTCTATGTTCACCAGAATGATGATGAACGTTCTGCAGATGAAGAAGTAGGAGAAGAAAAGGCGTAAACAAAACCGGCACTGTGCTCGTTGATGATGATGAGGCTTGTAAAAAGTCGAAAGAAAACGTCACCGAATGAAAGAGCGTAAAAGTGAAAAGAGGGTTCAAAACGGTTTGCTATGAAAAAAATATTGTTCTCATCGACACAACTCGTGATTTACGACGTTTTATTAAAATGAAAAGTGTTTTTTTTATTATTTTCTTTTCTTAATGTTCACGAAAATTTCTCATTTTATTCATAAAAATATCAAAATATGATAAAATATCTTTTTTTTTAATTTTCCAACAACCGATATGTGATTAACGAAAAAAAAAGAGAAAACAAAAAAGTAGTTCTTCAGTTAATTCAGTGATTTCTAAACTTTTTTCTTACAAAGTTTTCTTGAACATCGTGGTGTGAATATTTAACGGTTCTACTAATTGACAAGTTAAGTTTGTTGTAAATGGCTAAACTACACATTTCTAGAACCTCAAGTTTGAGGTGTGGTTGATTTTGTGCGTCGATAAATTTTCACCTCACCTTTCAAAAACAATTGTGATAAGCGAAACTATCGGTTTTTAAAAAGTACGTTTACATATTGTTTTTGCCATTAACTACAATAAAATTTTGTCGCATAATAATAAGACGAAAATAAGCAGAATCATTTTTCTTTGTGCATATAGCAAATGAGCTTAAGCCCATTTTTAAAAGATTTGTGATTTTTTTATAAGATTTTCGATCAATTTTAAATTATATTCAAAATATTTGTTTTTGCATTTTTTATAATAATTAAGGGAATAAAAGTTAGAGTATTGTATTGAAAATGTGAAAATTACACATATTTAGAATTTATGGAATACTGATTGAAAATTTTATAAACATATGACAAGATTGGAAAATTATTATCAATTATTTCTACATAATTACTCACTCATGGTCTGATAATATATATCGACGTATATATTATTGCAGCAGCAGAATGAAATATTTAATAATTCAATTTAGTTAAGTAATATTTTCGGAGAACTTTTGGCGGGTAAATCCATAAAGCTGCGTACACATCAGACTTGAATTTTACGATTACGCTCACGCCGTCTTTATTATGATGACAATAAAGCCAAGACGAAATAAAAAGAGGGCAACGTATCCTACTGGACAAAGTTGTTTTCATCATGACTCGAAAATTTAATTTAGTCACCTATAACGTGACGTGCAAATTTAATTATGGAGAAAGTATGACGACGGTCAGTTCGGTAACAAAAAAAAGTGCTAAAACCACATTTAATAGCAATAAACACTATATGAGTGGTAATTATTTGATTTTACATAAAATTATTTGAAAAATAGTAGTCGTGCCTTTTTTTGTTCTCATGGGGACCGGTTGCATCTTTTGCTGCATTGTCAATCAGCTAAAGTCCGTTATTTTACAACGGAGTACCGGTTTGTGAGAAACGTTCGTAGTGAGAGAGGTTCTTTTTTTTATTCAACATTTTTTATACTGTTTCCTCGTTGGAAAAAAAAGTTGTAAAGAGTGAACACGGTGCTCATTCAATGTATTCCATTTCTCCAGGGCCAAGACAAAAGTGGGTCAAGAGGCAAAGGGACTAAAACAAGCAGAAGAAAAAATAAATATACATTGAAGTATTTAGATTCTTAGCTAATATTTAAAATGTAAAACCATACAAATTTATCAATGTTAAGAATAACATAATATATAATAGTGAATGTTTACAAAACATATTCTTATTAACACAAATAGTCAATAAATCGGAAATTTCATTAAATATACTCGTTTCGGGATAAAATACGAGGATCAAGCAGAGACCAGATGTATTTTATGAGAAACAATCCCGTTTACTATGAAAGTTTTTCCTTGTAGCTCGAATATGAAATTCGTCAAAGCCATTTCGTTTTTTCATCCACCTCGCACACAAAAACGACGCGATTTTTTTGAAGGAGAATGAGAGAATGTGGTAAAAGTTTGATGCGATTTTTTCGATTTTATTCGGATAAAACCCGAATATGGAAACCTAATTTATATGTATTAGGCGGGAAAGAAACCCTTTTCGCGGAAAGAAATGGCCGTATGGCAAACCTAAAAACCACATTTTCTTTTGAATGTTGATTCCCTCAAGCCATTATACAAATGTGAGCATGTTCGGCGTCAAAACTGACAGTAAATGTAGTAGAAAAAAGTTTTCTATCTCACTAAAATATTTTGACAAATGTATACACGGTAAAATGTGAAGCTTGGGGAAATGGGTCGGGGGGACGTTTTAAATCGCAGTTTTACTAAAGTTTTAAAATTATAATATTTTATAATAGAAAAATTCGTGTTAGTAATTTTTAATTGTTTTTAAAAATCATAGAATACTTTTATACTCAAGATTAAAAATAACTCAAAATCAATGAAATTTTGTAAACGATTTATTTGATATATGATTTTAACATATTTTTTTTAGTAAAAATCAGTAATTTTATGTTTTAAATATCTGAAATACATATAAAGTTTACGCGTTAAATATTTTTTTATCAATAATTATTAATTTATTATTTTAAAAGCGTAAAAATTAACTTAACCTTTATACCCCTTGAATTTATATGAAGATTGTAAAGAGAGGTACTACTGTACTTGGTTTTTCGTTCTTAGGAAATTAATTTAAACGTCCACACGGACCATAGCTTCTAATAGCCGCGAGGGAGCGCGTTGAATTATTTCACTCGACTTGGTTTATTATTTCTAATTGAGTCAAGTTTCCAGACCCTCTTAAGGATAGTGTTATATCCTTGCGCTCATTCCTATTATGTTTCATCTGAAAATCGTATTTATATAGTCGTCAAAATTTATTAGTACATGACAAAATTTCGCTACATTTTATTGTCGCAATTAATAAAAAATATAGAAGTAAAAATATATACAAAAATAAAATCGCAGTATAGTTTAAAAAAAATCGCTTATATCTCTAAAATACAATGTTAGAAATCAGAAGTTTAATCTATCGAATATAAAATTTGATTGATCGAGAGAGTTGAAATGAGCACATATTGAAAAAAATCGCCAATTCATTCAGAGGAAAAATATTACAATACTACAAAAGTCAGTAAAATAAGATAATTATCAACAGAAAGAAAAATTAAAATGAACATACGTACATAATGATTAATTGAATGTTGCGTGGGGGGTAACTAGTTTGAGTCATCGAAAAGCAAATCCATGTTAAGTATGAGTTAAAAATCGAATCGTTAAATAGTGGGTGGAATAACGCTTGGCCAAAGGGTAACTTTGACAACACACTATTATAAAAATTGTCGTTGATTCTGAAGGGGAATTATTCCACAATACCAATTCAGTGGTTTGTGAAAGATTTTATAAACGATATTCAGATTTATAAAGGTTTTTGAAAACAATTTAAAATCAGAGTTGGGTTTCTGAACAAATATCCCAAAAAATCTGATTTTTAATTAGATACATAACACAGTAACGCGTGAACGGGCACAGCTAGTTATATAAAAATGAGAAAAATAATTCAGAACCAGTAATTGTAAAAGTGTATATCCATTTTATCAAAAAATATATATGTAATTAGATTCAGGAAACGGTGATTATTAATATTGAAAAATACTATTCAAATGAATTTAAATATTGATATTCAATTATAAAGATATTGTGTTAAAATTAAATATATTTTTAAAAGCATATGAACAATGCATTCTGAAGTTAATTTAGATATTATTTACATTGATATTAGTAATTAAATATTCACATATTTTTAATAGATTGTAAAGCAAAGATATCTTATATATTATTATTTTTCTATAATATCTGAACTTGCAAAACGTATAAATTATTAATAATATTAGTTTGAAATTCACTACAATCTCGATTATATTTCAAAAACGTGGTAATTTTAGTGCAAGCTGCTTCGTTTAACGCGTCATGTACGATTAAATAATTCAATAAAATTGGTTGGTTTCCGTTGAAAAAGACAAGCAAACACTCGACATTATAGTAATAAAAATGACACGACTCATTTAATTTAACATAAAAAGGAAAAAAAATAGTGGGAATAAAATGAGATAGAAGTAAAAAAGGAACTCGTTGAATAATCGTTTGCAAAAATCTCAGTACCATCCCCATTAGAGGCACGCGAGCGAGCGATATAACGAAATAATTTCCCGGAGTTTTTCGGCCCAGCACAGAAAAAGCTTTCAAGCCTCACCCCCCCCTCCTTTGATGACTTTCAAGGTAATCTATCTTGTGACCTCATCCCTTAAGATCCGCATTTGAGGATGGTTTCAAATTAGGAAAATAATTAATTGGACTTGTGCAAAAATAATACGTGAAAATGCGGCCAAGGTTAGATGTTTTGAAAATAAGAGGGGAAAAAAACGGGTGAAGAAAATATAAAGGAAAAGCGTCGGAAAAGCGTAAATAAAGCTTCTGTCAAATACCGGACCTGCCTCAACAACACTAAGATTACAGTTGGTGATAACGGGCATCGCGGTTAGTGTGTAAACTGCCGTTTTAATCCCGTCGGTTAATATATTCGAACTTGACCGTGTTTTCACAATTGAAATTTTCGTAGTGAAATCAATAAATAAATTTTATATTAATGCAGATGGTAATTTCAATATAATGTTTGTTTTTCTTTTATAAATCAATTATATTTTAATATATTAAATGTTATCTACAATTAAATTAGTAAATACATACATTTATGTAATAATACACAACGGAGCATGATTTTTAGAATATAGTAATTATTTCTTCTATAATGAAGATTTTTTTACTCTAAAATTTTATTAAAAGTATTTAGATGACAAGGTCTTGAATTGATAATTCGATTCTGTAGAACGATAACAATTTCTTTATAATAAAATATACATTACCATTACTGAAATATAATATATGTATGATTGATTTGTAATGATTTAAACTTTTTATAAGTTTACAGACATTTCAGAAAATATTAATTACATAAATATATATTGAAGAAAAAGAACCAAATATACTAAATTTTATAGATATCAAATATTAATATTAATAAATATTTCTTGATATGCATTATTATTACAAGTAAATTTCAAAATAACGTTATTTCGTATTTTGAAAATGGCACTTATATTTCACATACACTAAAGATATTTTCTAGAGACAAGGGTCAGTAAAAATCACTTTTGCCCCGAAATGGGGTAAATAAAATAGATTTAGCCGGTGGGAGGTGGTTTCAAGATAGATAGTGTCTCATCAATCGGCAAGAGAAAAATAGTCTTCTCATGTTAAACAGTATATTTTTAACGTACCATTCACCGTGGATATAAATCTATATGAACCTATAAATCTACCTTGTCAATGCGGTTAAAGTAACACACTTTTTACTGTCTTACGCATATTGACAATATATATATATATATATATATATATGTATGTATTAACAAATTAGGATTTAACTGAATAAAAAAACACGATACATACATTACATTGAAAATAATTAAAATATGTCTGGCCACTGTTCAGTAATCTAAATGGCGTCACACAATAAATGACGCCACTAAACCACATGTTTTTTGAACTTAGTGTATGATTCGATGACACAATTCGAGTATGCGGTAAAAATTATGATTATGATACAAAAATAAATTACATACCATATATGTGAATACTTATCATGAAATGGGAAAAAAAAGAAACGCGGCTTATTGTGTTAAATGCGATTTTTGCGAAATTAGTTAAACAGTTATAAAATAACATATAGAAAAACTATATCAGCGGTCACACTGAGAATATTTTTAAAATTTCGCTAGAATATGTATATAATAATAAAATGATGGGAAAAATTTCAATGCATCGACACGTAGTCTATACGAAGCACGTGTAGAATTATAAAACGAACGTAAAAAATACACATAAAAATGAACGCAATGCGACATTCGTTTCAATGTATGAAATATAAATTGGGTGAAAGTGTTGTTGGGTTAAAATCGAATGTATTCTAAAAACATCAAATGTCAATTTGAAAAAAAAATGAGACAGAAAATATGGTATAACACAAATTTAGATAAATTGAAAAATTACATGAAACGATACAACGTCCTCGAATATTATTATGACCTAAAAACCTTTATTTGAAGTAAGGTTATCTCTTTAAATGTACATGGATACAATATTGGTAGGGATATTTTTTCAAACTTTTAATGAAAATATTGTAGGTAGTTAAGAGTCATCATTTTAAATGTTGAATTCCAATAATTTCCATCGAGGAGTTATAACTAAATTTAAAGATTCTTAAGAAGTTTTTAAGTAAAGTTTTTTCTTACTTTTCCATTTAAAATATTTTATAAAAATAATAAACGATTGAAATCGGTAATGATAAACATATTTAATCAATTGAAATAACAAATTGAAGAGTTATGAAAAATAAAATTATATCGATGTCAAACAAATCTGACATCAATTAATTGAAAATATATGGATTTAACTTTATAAATAAATGTGTATATACTATACTCACTTATATATTAACATTAAATTAACTTGGCACATAAGTAATCATAAATAAAAACATAATTTTCAATATAAATCGTTGTAAAATGAATAAAGAAAAATAATAGCACATCGTCTCCATAATTTAGATGTATAATTAGTTTATAAAATCAACAGTAATATCCAAAGTCAATTTTTATTATTCTCAAAAAAAAAAAAAACAATTAAAAATCATATTAATTCCAAATTTAGAATATTACAATAAATCGTTAGTGTAAACGGATATTGGAAACTATCATTTACTATGGAGATGGGTTTATAAGTGTGTCTGTGTCTATCAGCAATACTTGGCTTTGAGCCGATTACTTCGACAATGACACCGACATAGAAAAATCTATATGTCGTCACAAAAGATCTTTTTTGCCATTCGAACGGTTAGCCGTCGTCTTAATTGATTTCAGAAAATATATTCAGCGAATTGATTAAACCGGTAGTTCGTTTAAGAATTTTATCAGCTGGTGAAAAAAGAAGCAGAGTGCTAGAATAATAATGTAAAAAAAACGCCGATAATAAATTTGAAGTTATTTCAATTAAAACACAAACCGCCCACGTTAAACGTATCTAAATGAGAGAACATTTCCGACATAAACCTGTCGTGATTCATAATGTGTATTGGGACCCATGTGACACTGTACTATACTGAAAAATAGAATTAAAATAAAATACAAAACAGATGAAAAAAAAGGAATAGAATCGAAGAAAATCGAGGTAAATGTACTCGAGGTTATTTTTATTCTAGTGTACGTCCTCTTAGGAGAAAGTAACATGAGAAATATGTGTTTATAAATACGGAATATCGAGTACATCATTCGTAATGGACATCATTTAACAAATAAATACCAAAAGAAAGCGGATTATCGAGTTATCAGTATAAACGGTTCTACCGATCATTTTATTTCGTAATCACGCAAGCAGTCAAGTTTATATATATATATATATATATATATATATATATATATATATATATATATATATATATATATATATATATATATATATATATATAGTAAAAAAATAAACAATTGCAATGATTATGCAAAAAAAATAAAATTTATTAGTAAGATTTAAAATGGCAATGTAACACTAAAGTCGAGTATCTCTAGAAATTATTAGATTAAACAATATAGTAAATTATAAACGTATAACTCTATGTATATTTCATTTTAATCACTATCATAGCTTACGCGTGTAGCAATCGTGTCATATTAAAAAAATCAACTTTCGAGTTCATTAATCTGTCAATGACTTACAATTTAATATTTCGAGTTTGAATTCCAATAATTGTTTTGCATAATGAAAATATAATATTTTTTACTGATTATTTAATAGTAGAAACTTGTTATACTGAAAAATAGGTAGAATCTATTGTCGTGTTGTTTATACATATCTTTTTTTAGGTCGATAAATTATAAAAATGTGGAATTCCCATATAAAAAAGGGAAGGGGGTTAGAAAAAAAAGAGTAAACAGAACGTGTCAAACTGTTTGGCAAGAGTTTCAAACGACATAAAAATAACCTCTATAGAAAATAAATCGACATCGTTATATTTTGGGTAGACGCCGCTGTCAATTTTGGAATTTAACAATTTATCTAGAATAAATAAACGTTGCGTTATTTCACAGCTAACAGAATCTGAAAAATGGCGTTGCGAAGAATTTCATGAACATATCTGGTTGCTATTTATTGTAGGTAAACAATGTACAATCACCCAATTTTATAACAGATTCGATGATATTAATATTTGTTAGGATGTAAATATTAGAATATATAGTATCAATAAATAAATGACTGTTTATAAATAAATCGAACACAAACATTTAACTATTTATACTTATATGTATATAGTCAAATATTTTGAAATAATGTTTCGATTTCGATTCGAAAAAAAAATAACTCAACTAGTTTTTATTGGTATTTTAAAAAATAATAATATTAATATCCTGATTGTGCACAAAATTTAATAGAAAATAATTTACAGTACAAAGTGAAAATTCCAGATATAAACATTAAAACAGAAATGCAACATTAAAACTGTTATTTTTTGGCGTTTTTTGGATGTTGTTTAATATCAATCGACACGTCAATATGTGTAATATAACAAATATATATAACGCATCTGGAATCGTATAGAAAAAAAGCAAAATGTTGCTAATATGTAAACTGAAAATAACGCAACCCACTCGAATTCCTGACGAAAATTTGAAAAAATAAAGTCGACCCAATAAATTCACAGATTTACAGGTGTTTTTTTCTTATTGATTAAGGCAACTCAAATAATAAAAGATTATAAAATAAAAACTATAGCAGATCGAAACAGATCACGGAAATATTCTGATTTCAAATAACAAACAATTAGCAATAATGCAAATTTGTATTGGTAATAACAGTTATAAATTGAAGCTGATCAAACATACGGCAAAAAATTAAACAAACGAGTATTCTACATATAATATGTACTTAAACGGCAATCAGTGTAGTTTGAAGAAGAGTAAAAAAAAATAAATGAAGTACACATGTAAATATATATTTTTCGTATCCGCAGAAAACGTGTTTAAATTGACTCGTGGTCTTTTATTGACTAAAAGTAAACTTTATACGACAAACAAAACGGGGATCCGTGACGTTTCAAAACCTTTATTAACATTCCGAATCGATACCACACCGTTGCACTTGTTTGGTAAAGAGAGCTAAGTAATGCCAACTTATATACGTATATATGTATATAAGATGTGTATGTAACGTTTGATATGTAGACACAATTAAAAGGCAGTACATTATTGATAGTAAAACAAAATAAATGAAATAAATATATAGGCAGAACGAAATATTAGTGAAAAAAATATTTGCGGACGTATACGTTTAGAAATACAAAAGTAATCTTATGATAAATAGAAGATTAATTTTTATGAAAATGATCGGTGAATGAGGACAAAAAACAAGTTTATCTCTCATAAAACATCACTTTTGAAACTTTTAGTAAGAAAAAAAGATCAGCAAATTAGGATTCAAATATAAACGTGAATGATAAAAGAAAGGGGAATTTTATAAAATTAAAATAAAGATTAAAAATATCTAAAATAATTATTCAATATTGTTTTTTTTTTCATAAAAGTTCAGCTTTAAACTTTCCTTGAAAATTTATTTAAAATCCATGTTAATTTGAAATTGGATTTTTATAATATAGTTTGAAACTTATTAGAAAATTTTTACATCAATTATTTTTAAAATGGGTGCAATTCAAGTTCTTTAAACAAAAATAATAATAATCGCCGGAATCCTTCGATCTTGATTTATATTAATAAATGCGTTTTAAAATTGAAAACGTCTGCGAATAAATAAATACGTAGCATTTAAATCTGAAAACAATGAATGACTATAAATGCAGCGGTGCACATATATTATTACATACAGTCAATGTTTGTGACATGTTGTCAAGAGTTCAATGATTTCAATAATGAATCCGTCACGAATGCATATGCGTTTGTGCTGCACACGTTGAATCTACCCTGGAAATACTTATTATTTTATGATTTTTTTTGTCAGTCTCTGTTTAAAAATTTCATCTCTCGTTTTGTATTCGTTAGCCTTGTATGCGGGCCAAACATAATTGACCAAATTGTACGAGAGAATGATCTGACGAACACATGCGAGAGGGGACTTTAACGTGACTAACAAAAATTAATAAGTGAAGCCGGAGGACTAAAATTAGGGTCACCACATTAAAAAGCATTATTATAGTGTGTCCACGTATTTACAATAATATATTAAAACTTCTAATAAAATTATATGATTAAAGAATACATTATATATAATATAATATATTCATTTTTTGTTATACAAAAAAATAGAATGCGTCTAATAAAAAATGTTAGTAATTACTTATATATTTCTCAGAAGGATTGATGATGTTATTTCGACACGATACAAATGATATGTTTTTAATTGTGTGTTGCCTTTCATCAGTTAACATGCCTTGATTTTATTACAAATAAATAATACAACGCCGTATTATTTATTCAAATATACTAAACGATGAATTATTATAAATTCATATAAATCAACGATATTACATATTACAATAATAATCATAATATAATGTGAGTCATATATTCGTAAAATTGTTATTATGTGTAAAAAAAAAATAGAGCATACACAACACATCATCTTTGTTGCCGCATGATAAATGTTCGTAAATTTATCGCTTATTATAAAATATATGGAAAGAACTCCCTTTTTGACAAAGTCACGATTCTCATTTTTTGTATACACAAATGACGAGTCGCATTCTATTCGTCTTTGGGCCAAAACCGATTATAGTAGAAAAACCGCGACGCTGCCAAATGTCAAACTATGCCGACGATGGAACTTCTTTACTACACATTTGCAATAAGAGCGCAGCGCAATAATCGAGTGAATCGTAACACAACGCAATATAAATCAATTAAAATGCAATTAATACGATGGAAACAACAAGAAAATATTACAGTACAAATGCGACGGTCTAAATAATCCGACTTTACATTAGTTTCGACCTTATCACAGATGACATTTACACTTTTATATCCGCTAAGAATATAATAATATAATATTTCGAGAAATATTGAATTACTTATTTATATATATATATATATATATATATATATATATATATATATATATATATATATATATAATTATGCCAAATAATATTACAAGCAAAATATATTCCATTAAGTATGTGATATTTTTATTTTGTGCTTGCATAGATGATTATTTTGATCATGCGTACTTAATGATGCGTTTATTTCCATTTGTTTGTTACATTATGTCGTCATATGTACTCAGCATATGCTTATGAATTGTATCGTATTCAATATAACTGTAATTAAGAATAATTTTTTATAATTATATTGAGATTTATAAAAACTAGTATAATTAAAGTAAGAATTATTAATATTTTTGTTATTTGTATATACACTTTTATAGAAAAAAAGTTTGTTTTGACTAACAATACTGTATTTATATATAGAGAAATCGTAGAAAATATATATTTTTTTACAAAAGGGACAAGCGAAAAAAGTTCTTTTTGGTATGTCTGTATATACCCGAATTCCAGGTAGCTGAGAAATAGAGTATACAGTTACAAAAATTGTCGCTGATAATTTATTAAAAGATGTTTAAAAATAAAAAAAAAATACTTGTACAATATTTTAAGGAAATTTCCAATAACTATCCGAAAACGAAAATGAAGTGTTTTCATTTAATTAAATTAATTTGGCAGGTAATTAAATTAAAAACAATCAATATATGTTAAATTTAAACTTTTAATTGAATTTATTTAAAAAAATCTAAAGCGCAGAACACTTAAATATATTATTACAGATAAATTTAATTAAAAAAAATCAATTATGTAAAACAACAAAATCGAGACATGAACTTTAAAAATTGAAACCGTTTAAATAAAAAAAAGGTAGAGAAACATCTACTTAATACCGTGTACTAAAATTGTAGAGGATATAATTAATATGTTTGATTATCGCTTGGATTTATAATAGGATGTTTCAGCGGTGCGCGTAAATTACTCAATACACGTTAGAATATTTTATTCATGATTACGAATTACGGCACTTCTGCACATAGTAAGTTCGTTAGTAATAATATAAGAGAGCTCTTAGGTATTTCAAAGTAGCGAAACATACTTTCCGCACGTAAGTCCTTTTAAACGGGCGCAGGTTCCAGTAAAGGACGAGATACGGATATAAGATTTGCATAATTTAGGACGTTTCAAGAGTCGGTAACGCGTCTGTCCGATGGCAAAGCTGGTTCGCATTCGTCGCGCTCTTTCCATGAATGAAGATGAGCCGTGTTTGTAAACAAGCGACGGCAGCTGCAGCGGACGAGACAATCGCCATATAGTCCACGAAAAAAGATCATAAACTTTAACTTCGCGATTCTGGTGTGCGATTTATGGACGACAGGCAAAAGGGCATAACTGACCTTCCGCGAGCCGAGCGGTGGTAAAAACCCTATTCTCGCCGTCGACGACACGCCCACCCCGATCAATATATATACATATATAGTAAAAAAAAAAATCATACATATATATATATATATATATATATATATATATATATACGCATAACTTATTGTCGTGCGAATAAATACATATAGAAACGTCATAAAACGTAAATATTCCACGAACGGTTTCTTAGAAAATTAATGATTCCTCATAATTTTCGCTCCGTCGTAGGCTCAGAAAGAATAATTGAAATAATCTTTATCCATAACTTTATAAAAATGTATTGTGTATTATATATACATTATCGTATTTACGTATAGAATTTGTCATCGATGATTTAATACGACATGAATACAAATTTAGAACAAATCAAAATTTGCGCTAAAATCGTAACGGCTGTCTTTTTTTTAACTCTATTTACGAAATATAACGCTTACGAAGGAACTGTCAGTTTCGACAGGATTCGTACATTGGAATGCGTCATTCCGCCAAGACGGCGGACATCATCGTTCATGTTTGTTTACGTGCGTTTGTAAATCGGGAAACTCCATCCGGAAGAAAGCGTCCGCGTAATCGAGGGTCGCATATCGGGGTAAAACGATTCGAGTTCGCATTATGCGAGGGGAAAACGCACGCATACGTACGCGAGTAAACGCGAAACGCATATACGTATTTCGAACGAGATACGTCGTTAGCGTGATGCTGGGCGTTATGGTTATATTTAAAACTGCGGGTGCGCGATCGAAACGAGATCGAGAGCGGCGCGCGCGCTCTTCCCCTCCGCCGCGGGCGCGCGCCTCCCTTTCGCGCGCGCCGTCCCTTTCTCGCGAGGGCGGCGCGCGCGTGCGCGAGACAAGGACGCATATAGTGCGTCGCGAGTCATCGTGCGTTTCAAAGTTGCGAACGCGCGCGCTGTCTCGCGCAAACGCACGCACGCACTCACTACTGTCAAAGCGACGTCGAATGAAAAAAGTATGCAATGCAAATGTGTCGATTACTCACATGATAGTACATCCCCTGCGGCGGTAGGAAGAAGGCCCCCGAGCCCCACAGTTTGGTGGCTGTCTCCGGACTATTCGCACATAAAAACAAACCGCCGCCTTGCAGCGAGGGGTTACTCATTCGCGGCCGCGACGAAACCGGTGCGTTCGATTCCCGCTGCCGATGCGATGCCGTCTTCTTTATAAATTAGTATGTATGTACACTCGAAAGTCCGACGACAACGATGACGACGACGACGACGACTAGCACGTGTGAAGAATCATTGGCACACTTGACGTTAGCGACGCGCGTCGTTCCGAGCGTACGTAAGTACGTATGTATGTATGTGCGTAATGAAACGAAGTGTGTATGTCGAGCGTGTGCGTGCGTGCGCGCGAAAACGCGACCTTAGCGCGAGACACTCCGCGCAGCAATGGCCGCCCGGACAGACGGTCGGTTGCTCCACGCGGACGACGCGCCGCCGCGGTATGCTTCTGAGCGCGATCGACAATCGCTATTATTGTTTGTTGCGATGTCAAACGGTGTTACGTATGCATCCGATATCAAAACCGAAACTCGGATAATATTTTTATTATTAGCGTCGACTATATAGGTAGATAAATAATTCGTTTATTAAATTTGTAACATTCACGCGTTCTTGTGCAATTTCGCAAATCATTATCAATACCATAAAATTTAAAATACGCAGTCGCAGCGATTTAACGTTATTATATTTTTTTTTCAATTCATATACGCAGCGAAACTTTTAATAATATACGCCGTTTTACGTTCGCGCAATAAAATATATTTTCACCAGTGTTATGAAATTACTTTTTTATCGCGCGCGAAAGCATACATCATAAATTTATATCGTGAAACATCAACAGCGAGCGAGAAGAAGACGAAAGATCCACAACGACATCGGCGCGAAAGAGACGATCGTTCGGATCAATGAAACGGCTGCCCTTAACGTTTCGCCGGTTAGCGCGCCATTCTCCACCCTTTCGACGATTCAAAAATGCGACCACATGGTTGTATGACGCGTTCGCGCGAGACAGGCGCGTCGTAATTGCGAACGATTCCTCGATAAATTATTTAAAAATACGATTAATATTTCAGAGATATTCGAGTCGATATTAAAAATAATGTAGATACTAACGAGCAAACGCGTAACCGATTTATCGCGATTAAAAAAATATTGACATCTATCGGTGGCGTATAAAATTAACCGCAAGCGCTATCCCCGATCAAGCAGCGCTCTGCAAACAGTGATAAATTCCCACAGGAATAAAATGGCGTACCACAGATCACTCTGCGTGTTCAAATGTTAGATTACTATAAACAAATATTTGGTGCGTACGTTTTATTAAACAAAAAAAGGAAAATATCATCAAAATTTTTTGTTTTCAATTTACACGATTAAGAAAAATATACGGATACTGAATAGATTTTTTTCATTTGATTGTATTATTTTAATTTTCTCGTTTCCCTTTTATTCTATTCAAAATCTGTGTAACAGTTTTGTATTTTTCTGAAAAATTTTATTTTTTGAATATTCCGTTAGTGTTTTATAAAATAAAGGAATTATTAAAAAAACTGTATACATTTGTAGAAGAAATAAAAAGAGTGACTTGCAAAGTGCAAAACAGAAAATTCGATAAGTCTATTGTATTGCGTTGTATTGTTTTTTTTGACGATTCAATTCGAAACTAATTTTCGGTGTAAAAAGGTCTATTGTTAAGAAATTGCAAAACTATTACGATTCTTTTCATCCGGCGAGATTCATACTTTCGATATGATTTGGTAATACCTGGCAAACTTCGTTAAAATAAATGAAATATTAGAAAGTTCATCAGTAAAGAATTATAATCTTTTTGTAGCACTTGCGATGTTTTAATTGAAAATATTATTTTTTTCATATCATTTTAATATTGTAAATTTTTATTAAATAAATTTTTAATAGTAAAAAATAAATAAAAATGTGTCATCTTTTATTTGAAAAGTGTATCAAATTATTAAATAAAGAAATAAATCAAAGAAAAATTAAAGATTTAATATCTCAATTAAAAAAATAAAATAAAAGTTAATAATATATATAATAACCATATGAAAGTTAATAATTTACATTTATTTAACACAAAGAAATTATCATATTTTACATAATGTGATTAATTTACGATATTTTTTGCAATTAAATACTTCATCAACATGAACAAAGACATTTTTAAGTTTTTATTTTAAATAATCTTTTTGAATACTTTTTATATTATTAATCATTTTAATGATTATTAATATATATATATATATATATATATATATATATATTTATATATATATATATTATACTAAATTCATTGTAATAAATAAAAAGATTACGACATTTATTAAGGAAATTCAAAAAATTTTACCAGTCAACAAACAATTCGTTTCGTACTATTTATTTTAAATAGAATTCGACGAATTTTACAGTAATATATATATATATATATATATATATATATAAATATATATAGAATTCAAAACGATAAAAGGAAAGATTAAAGATTGCTGGCGATTTCTGGAAAAAAATCCCTCCATTATAAAATCGCTAGAATGGGTTCGCTATAATCGCAATTTTGAAAATGCGGCCGTTTGAGCATATTTGATATTAATCGATGTTTTGCGATTTTAATTATGGTAACGGACTATTAAAAAGCAAACAGCAAAATGAGCCATATCAATATGTATATATATATATATATATATATATATATATATATATATATATATATATATGTTGTGTGTGTGTGTGTGTGTGTGTGTGTATGCATATTTTCGCGGCCTAAAAACCTCGATTTGGGGATATGAATATCGGAATTGTGACTAACGAAAAAATTACGATTCGAAGCAGATAACGAGAACCGCGTTCAATTAAGCCTACGAATATAAAAACGGCTTATCAAAAAGTCAACCGATTGTGCATCGGTTCGATATAAGTACTCGGAGGGGGGGTGAAAATATTTATGTGCCATATATATATATATATATATATATATATATATATATATATATATATATATATATATATATATATCGTAAATAACTGGGTCGAAATTTATTATATGTCTCAGGAAATTTGAAAAATCGGGATTTGACCTTACGATAAATATGTGGTACGTTTGTAACTGTGCAAGGAAATTGAGTGTGCCATAATTATCGAAAATCTGAAGCCGATTCCAATATCAATGATAATTTTCGTTGGTGACACGCAAACTTAGATTTATCCGTTCACTTCAATATTAAAAATATTGTTTTTTATTAATTTAATTGTGGGTTGAACATTTTTTTTTAATAATTTGTTTTAAAGGAGAATATACTATATTTAACTAATTCATTTGATTTAAAAGGTAAAATATTAATGTATATCAAATATATTTTTTTTAGTTATTGTAAAATAAGAATGATTTTGGTAAAAATAAATTTCAAATATTACAGTTTACTTTGTAAATTGCTGTAAAATTGAGATGAGTTTTCAATACCTGAACAAAATGTTGAAAACAGTCTGAACTAATGTAAAGTATTTTTTTACAAAAACAAATAAACATTGTTTGTAAAATATGCAAATTATTTTTATTTTTTTTAATAATATTAAAGAGTCATAAATTTTATTATATAAGTATATAGGAAAACTACGCATTGAACAGTATTTTTTTTTCGATTAAACTATCACAGATACATATATTTTTTTTTCGATGTTATCTATATTATTGTATATGAATAAAATAAATAAGAATATGTATAAGGGATTTCTTTTTATTTTTTCTATTACTTAATTGCTGAAACGGATATATAATAGTAATTATATATAATTATATCTAAATCAAATTTTAAAGCATATTTAACCTTTCACCTAGTTATCAATCCAATATAAAACAAAGAAAGGATGCTTCTATTCATTTATTTTTAAATTAAAATACATATTTATTTCACTATAAAAGATATTTTTTAGAACAAAAAAAATTTCAATAAGAATATTGTAAATTTCGGAAAAGAATATATTTAAAATAATAGTATAGAATATATCAAAAAACAAGAACGACGGTAAAGCTTTTATTTATTAAGCAATTCATATATGTATATTTTTTTGCCTTTATTTATTAGTATTACACACACGTGCGCACACGCACACACGCACACACACACGTGTGTGTATACATATGTATATATATGAGAATGTACCATTGCGCGGTTTTATAACAAAACAAACCACATCGCATTAATGTGTTTTCAGACTTTAAATTGGACCTTTTTAAATATGTAAATATTAAATTTACTGTATTTTCTCTACGGACAAGTTATTTCAATATTTTATATATGAAACGTATTTTTACTTCTATTCTTAATATTATCCACTATTACAAATAATGATGTTAATTACACACACAAACATACACACACACACACACACACACACACACATATATATATATATATATATATATATTTATATATATATATATATATATATATATATATATATTTATATATTGCATTGGAAAAGAAATAAAAAGATCAAATAAAGAAAAAGCAATATTAAAATATACGATATCAGGCTGTTTATGACAAGTAAACAATTATTGTTGTATTGTTTGCAAACAAAGTAGTACGGTGAATTGTACGATAATATTTTTTATGAAGGTAGGAGAAATTTAGTAAAATTTATAGTACTAGCTATCGCGTTACTACATACGTAAAAATAAACAATACATAAGAAAATATTAACTTTTACATATTAATTGATTACGTTTTTTTCTATGTAAATATGATTTTTATTAAATAATACGGCTAAAAATGATATGTGTAGTAATGTCATTAAATAAATTTTAACATTAGTAACAACATAGAAATAATGAAGATGTTTATCAAAACGGCGCAAAATCAAAATAAACAAAATTACATTTCGCTAAAGAGATTATAGATTATGGTCATAAAAGTTAACAAACAATAATTATATGAAAAACGCCGCCATATAAGTATATAAAAAAAATATACCGATATTTCATCGAGGGCTGTATCCATGTCCTCAAACAATTCCGCTAGGAAATCCATACGTCGCCGTTCGATATAGGATTCCATTTGATTTTCATAATAACAACGTGATTTTTTCATTAAAAAATATCGTAAAATCCTTTTTTTCAGATCTAAAATTCAAGAGACGCGCCTTTGTCGGATTTTCGCACGGATCGACAACCGTGCGACGTGAATCGATCACAGCGCCGTCATAACACGACGCTTTTCGGCCAATTATTGAAAAACGTTCGTAACAATAAAAAATGCATCTATGTAATTATTTTAATTGAAAAAAAATATTTTTTACGTGTATTTAAATTTTAAAATTTTGTTCATTTTATTTTTACCTTTTTTTTGTAAATAAATAAATGCATTTATAAAAATTATTAAATCGCTTTTTATATTATAACATAGATAAATTGAATTTAATTTTATTGATAAAATTGTTATATTGCTAGTATTATTTAATTTTAAGAAATTAATAAAATCATTATTATGATAATTCTTAAACGTCTTAATAATCATAAATATTGTTTATCATTAAGGTTATGAATTTGATATAATTTATTATACTTATTAAACACTTAATGCTGACTACGTAAATTAAGTGGAATGCATAATATATTGATAAAATTTTTAATATATGTCAGATGTTTTAAATAAATGCAATAAATTAATTTTTATTATATAAAAAAGTAATTAATAAATTCTGACGTTTTATTTATCTATTTTGTAATTATATAATGCGGCATAGTTTCAGCGTAAAAAGCGTAAAATTTAAATAAGGAGATGCACGTGGAGGAGTTGTCGGAATTTTTAAGGCGTCGGCGAACATATTATCCTTTTTCAGTAGATCCAGCACGCGACGACGTCAACAAACAAATAAACACACAGGCGAGACAAGAATCGATACAGTGACGCTACACGGTGCATGACACACTTTGCTAAAGAATCCGAAAAAGAAATTAAAAGTGGCTTACCTTGGGTATAATGGCGGCAGCCGTTATGGGAAACGTCTCCGTGCTCGGACTCGGTCTATAAAAAAAAAAACAACAACAATCAATCGATTATTCATCAGTATATTTTTTCTAAATGGCAACACTGCGAAAAATATTGGAAAAAATATTTTAATACATGCAATAAAGCTTATTTATTTTGTTAGGTGCGCTCTTTGCGATATTTTTTTTTAATATTTTAAAATATAATAGCAGTTCTTGAATATTTAAATTTATCGTTGATGACTTAGTTCTTTTTTATTATTAAAAATAAACCACATATTCCTATCACATTAATTATGTAATTCAATCAGACTATTACATTTCCTTTTTCATTTTTGATGATAGTAGTATTTATATATGAAGAGAAATAAATTTTAAAAATTATTGTACGTTAATCGTACAATAATATATATTAATTAGGATCTAGAATATAGCTAAATAATGAGTTTGAAAAGTGTCGATATATGACTGGAACGTCCTATCACGATGTTAACATTGTGGGCGATAAATGAGTACAAAGCGTTAATATTATATATCAGTTCTATAAAGTAAACTATTTGAAATATTAATTATTATATTAAAATATACAGAATGAATATTTTTATAATAATTAATACATGATTTGAAATATAATAAAATAAAAAGATTTAAAATCGTCTAATTACCAGTATTAAGGAAAAATATTAATTTATCACTATTTAATCAATATTTAGAGTTAACGATTTAAACGAAAAAAAATATTACAATATTTATAAAACGCAGATCTTTTTTTTAAATTTTTGACGCATGCTGTATATGCTTATCAGATATATATTATTAGGTTCAAGTTTATGCATATTGAAAATTGTAGTTGAATCGACAACACCATTCCTATTTAATGTCAATCAATTTTCTATGACATAAACGTCTGGACGTGACAATCATAATATATATATATATATATATATATATATATATATATATATATATATATATATATAATTTTTAACATTTCGATATTGACACGTGTCATCGCCAGGAATTGAGGTTTAAAACGCATTTAAAATGATATATCAATGCAATATGATCATGTCGATTATGTATTCGATTTAAATTTAAAATGGATTACGCATCGAATATTTGAAAATCGGTTTAATCATATGTGTGTATAAATATAAACAAAATAAAACAATAAATATGTATTGTACATGTAGATCAAATTGTATATCACGGTTTTGTCAAAATTTATATGCAAATTCGAAATTTAAATCGTGAATTTATTTGATATAATACTTTCTGTATTCATAAATATGATTTTTTTTCGTGTTCAAGTTCTACCAAAAATCATTAAAAAATAATTATTAGTAGATAAGTTAAAATCTGAATTTGGATAAAAGTTTCAAATTTTGTTCTTAATTTGCATTTTCATTTTGATAATAATTGTTTTTTTTTACAGTTTCGTATATTAAACTTATATATTATCTTTGGATGACAATATAATTATATAATTTCAATATGGGATGTTATAGACAAGTGAGTTATCAATTTATTACATAATATATATAAAGATTTTTTTTAAATAATAATGGACTATATGGTAAGTTATTAGTTAGAAAGTTAATATTTACTTTTCGTGTATTACTTCGTTCATAGACATTATTCAATAAGAACCTAATTCCGGTCCTGGGAAATTTGTACCGTTTATATAAAAATTATATATCGTTTTTATATGTGAAAATTTTCAATCAGTTATGTAAATTACATAAATATTCATATTAGTTAACGTTTCATAGAGATTTTTAAATAATTCTGGTTTAGAACGTTATAAACATACTTTGAAAGTTTTATAAAATTATTTTTATATTTAATTGAAATAAATTAAATACTTGTGATTGCAATTGTGCAATTTGAAAATATTTGTATAAATATGAATAATATATTTTGCTAATTAATACAAATAGTTGTTATTATAAACATTTTTCTAGTCGAATTTCATAGTTTAAACTCAGTAATATCATTAATATATTAAATCTAAAAAAAGCTAAAGATGCTTAAATGTGTTAATAAGAAAATAATAAAAAAAAAAGATTTAAAACACTTTCATGCGACAATCAGTAAATTGGGCAAGTAGGACATGTTATAAAATACACATAGAAAGTAGAACAGAATTAACACTCTATTTAAAGGTGAACATTAAATTCTTAAAAAGATCAATTCGTGTACACACAATTCTCAAATGATTATTTTTAAATATAATTATGTTATTTTTTTTTTCATTAGTGAATTTGTTACGTAAATTTTAACATAAGATTTACCTTTGATATATAAGAAATATAAAATCTATTTAAAATATTTAATCAAAATAAAATGATTACATAGTATATTGTAACATGTTTTTGTTTGATTTACGATTAATCATATTTATCATAAATAAATAAGTTTGACCGTATTCATTATAATAAAAATATTACAAAATACATCATATTTTAATAAATTCTTTTTTTTTCAATTAAAAAAAAAGTATTAATTTATTATAATATTTTAACAATAAAATTTTGACTATTATGGAAATTAATATTAATTATTATCTCATGAATATTAATGAATAAACATGCGCGAAAAACATACGAGAGAAATCCCATTAAAATTTCGTGATTTCCGCATCTGTTGCGTTATAAACACGTTTGAAATTTGAAACTTTTCGTGTGAAAAACGTCAGTTATGTGTGTTTTTGAAATGTTAAATTTTATATTTGTGCATTTTATGCACGTGCATTGAATAAAAAAAATAATAAAACAATGAAAATTTTTAAAAATATAGAGCGCGATTGAATTTTAAGAATTTTCCGGTATTTTCATATTATAATGGATGATTCAAAGTGCGCTTTGTGTTTTTTTCCAGATTTTTTTTTTATGATTTTATATTTATTTTAGAAAAATACGAAATTTTAATTATGATTCGTATCTGAAAATTAGAGAACGTTGATTGATTTCTTTTCTTTTTTTTTTTGTGGAAAAAGTTAATTATGAGAAATATTTTTTATTGTATTATATAATATTTTTATATCTTATATAATATTAAAATCTGAATAATTATATTTATTTAACTATCACAACAGCGAATTTAACTGTTATATTAAATATAAAAAATTGTTAATAAAAGCAAAATTTAATTAATATTAAAAATTAAAAAAAAATGTTTTGAAAAATAGTAAAAACTATATATATATATATATATATATATATATATATATATATATATATTATATTAAAAAGGCTAAATATAATAATCGAGGATAAAATGGGATTCATATGTTTTGAAACTATATTTTGATATCTTTCTTTTAATTAAGACATGATATTTTAATCTCAGATAAAGGTATTTTTTATAAATCGTTCAAAACACAAAAAATATTCGAAGAATTCGATATTTTTTTTAAACAATAATCATACAACTAACTGCGATTAATAGAGATTTTGTAAAAATGTGTCCTTTTTATTATTATAAAAAAAATGCACACTCGGGATTAAATTAGAAGATGTCAATTAATTGTAATGATTTATTGCACACCTACTGTTTTGTCATTGGTATAAAAAAATATGTAAAAAAAATAAGTGGCACTTGATAGCATTGAACAAAAACGAGAGTTCAATTGCGAGGGTCAGTGTCACAGACGTTACATATAAATTATTACGTGGGTTTCGAATTGCGATTGCTAACCACTTGCAGATAAGTGAAAAAAACGTAATATCGAATGATTTAAAATAAATCAAAAAAAAAATTATTATATAATATATTAAATATATATTATATTAGAAAATAATCGTCTGAGCATTTAATTTTGTTTATATGATATCTTGAATTTAATTATGGAAGTAATAAACATAATCAATCGTAAGGGTTTAATCGTCAGTATAATTTTCTTGATTGATTTTAAATGACAAGAAGGTTTCGATATAAAATTATAGTACTAAAGTGGTTAATCGCTTTAGAACGATGTCATATAATTTGTGTTAGACATGCTAATACGTTTTGATGCGAAATTTTCATCCGGATGAACATGGTTCAGGGATAGTAAATCTGTGATTTATGTAAGCGATTTTATGAATATTAATTTATTTTTTATCATATATATATATATATATATATAAGCAGAATTAACGCCTGACTGTTCTTGAAATTTTCATTAAAATATTAATTAATCAATTATTTCATTTTTTAATTCGTAATTCATCTTAAAATCATTATTTAAGAACCGTGACTGAATTTTAAAGATATTTTTTTAGTATGACATCTAATCAAAAATAAGATTTTTATTATTACGTTTCTTATAAATTTTAATGTGCTATATTTAATATAAATTCTTAATATTCGTAACGCTCTAATTATACTTGAATATATCAAATAATACGTGTTTTATTATGATAATGATTATTAGAAGTTTTATTTAATATACAGTAGTCGCATATTTTATTCAGCAACATTTTTTCTCATTTTCTACATTCAATAAATAAATTAATTATGTCATATATAGATCATTACTATCACATGCGATAGCTTAATTTACAAAGCATTTCTGTACCAAATGCTAGGTTCGATTTCTATCATATCACCTATATTATATTGTTCATTAAAAAAATATTACAAAAACTTTTGAAAAAAAGATCATATTTTCATATCTAATTTAGTTATCAAATATTTGTTTAAAATATGAATAAAGGTTTATTATATAAGGTTTGTCGCTTATTTATTACAATTAATAAAAGATGATGTAGCGATAAAAATATACTAACTGTATTAAATATTATAGTTTCATGATATATAATATTATAATAAATTTAATTTTGTATTTTTTTAATGAAACTGGTTTTAGCATTTAATACGAACCATTTCAGGTTTTATATAATAATATGCAATGACCATAAATATTAAATGATGTCATTTCGAAGACAATCTTGTATTAAATATATACGGTTTGTATTCTTTAGATCTAGTGCAAAGTGTTTCTAGGAAGAAAAACAAACGGACAGACCAAAGACAACAACAATATTGAAACAACAGTTCAGAATCGAGACAAAACCAAATTTGAACGAGAGAAAAATTGAACAAAGCCCAACGAAGAAAAGGTAAAAGTAGAAAAATAAAGAATATACTATTGCGATCTAATTTCTAAATTTACATATTGAATACGTGACCGGTCTTATATTGTTTAATGGAAAAACAAGTTTTATGCAAATAAACACTTTGCGCTCCCTTATTTTGAATTAAGAACTAATTGTGAGAATCGAGTTTAACGAATGCAATTGTTGAAAAAGTTAAATTAGCGGTATTGAGATGAGACAGAAGTAAAATAAAACTTTATTATCTTTCGAGATAAATGCAAAAAAATATTATTACCTATTCACAAGTTTTATGAATAATATAATATTTTATGTTTTAACAGCATATTAAAAAAATATTAATATTTAGTAATAAATATACATTAATGAAGAAAATGTATCTATATATTTAAATGAAATTAAATATAAAAATATTTTTCTTTACTTCAATTGAAATATAATATACTACAATCATAGCAAATAATTATACTGAATATAAACTTTCTTTATTTATATAATCAAATTTAATTAATTTAGATTCGATTTCTCACGCGATTAAACAAAATGAAATAGAGCTATATAAAATACAACATAAAACACGCATCACAAAATTACGAACAACACAATCATTATTTTATATATTTAGAAAAATAAAATTTTACACACGAATATTAATAGTCGATAGAATATAAAATATCAAAAATAAATAAATAAATAAATAATATACTCACATGTAAGCGAACATGTCAAAAAGTGGTGAAAAAAAAACGTACGCTGCTTGAGCGGTTTAACGACGCATCGGCGTGCGAAATACGAATCGCGGTTAAATTCCTATCGGTTAACTTTAACCGTCGCACGTATAGTACTACAATGCGACACGTTAAAACGTGAACGTTATACTTTAACAATATATTATTATATTTTATTTATATTAATTGCGTTATATTATGAATGTATTTTATTGAAATGTCGAACGATAGAAGTGCGCAACGTCCTACTGGCGCGGTTTCACGATCGGAACTGGTTGTATTCGCGACAGTCTCGTTTTTCTTTTTCTTTTTTTTTTCTTCTTGTTTTTTTTTTCGTTTGTCGGACGAAAAATGGCATTTCTCTTCTGGCAGCGGCAGGTGACCGGTTTTTGGCCGTGCGTGCAAAAATGCGCATTTATTCATCGATAATATGGCCATTTTCATACGAGGCCAAAAGAAACGGTGCGATGCAAGTGTTGGCCGCGATAAAGTGCGATAACGTTATCGTTTTTTTTTTTTGGGGTTCTTCTATTATATTATAAAAAATTACAAAAACAAAATGCAATCTTATTATTAAAAATTAGCGGTATTAATTACGAGATTTTTAATATAAAATTTGCGGTTTTGCGGTTAATTTCACTTATCTATAACGAATGAAACTGAATACGTTATATCGATTACGCATTGTTTATATAATAATTATTGTAAAAAGACTTTCAATATTTGATAATTTGATACGTTGTTGACGATAAGATAGTTTGAAAAATAAAAATCTTTATTTTGTTCCTTTGAGGCTGAA
Source organism: Leptonema lineaticorne (assembly GCA_024500535.1). Taxonomy (NCBI): domain Eukaryota; kingdom Metazoa; phylum Arthropoda; class Insecta; order Trichoptera; family Hydropsychidae; genus Leptonema; species Leptonema lineaticorne. The sequence goes on from JANIJI010000017.1 coordinate 13,045,984, forward strand.
TTAATAGTCTATTACGTTTCATTTATGCAAATAGACGTTCACTTTTTTTATATAAGAAAAGAAATATCAGAATTTTAGAAAAATAGTGTGTAAATTAGTCAAATAACAATTGAATGAAAAATCCATAGTTTTGGAATGTTTATTAAAATTTATTTTTTGTGTAAATTTCGTTGAAAATTATTAATAATAGTATGTTAGATAATCTCTTATACAACTTGAACGTAAATAAATAATAGAAAAAAAATGTTTAAATTTATATTATGTATTGTATGAAATTGTTTCAGATATTATTGGTATCTTTCCAACAAACAGCAATATTTCTTTTGATATTATTTACCAAATATTGTGACACATATATATTTATATAGTATAAAAGTCTTATATGATCTTCAATAAATATAAAAGAGATTTATTTTTCCTATGAAATTGAATTATAACATATAAATTCTACATTATAATTGTGAATGCCTTTATCGTATGTTAAGTCATTTTATATAAATATATTTAAAATTAAAGTGAACTGTTCGATATTCGAGAAATACGAATATAATTGTCAAGAGAAATATTTATGAATATTTTTGAAATTTGAAAAAGTTTTCGTTTTGGGTCTTTCGACATTCGTTAATTGTAAATATCGTTTTAGTATAACTCGTGCATTATATACAGTTGTTTGTACCTTCAAAATTGATATGATTTTAATAAATTTTATGAGTAGAAAAAATCAGCATACGTTTAACCTTCACGTTGTTGGATACCATGTCAATCATAATTTAAACCAAAAGCGATCGTTGCATTAGCATAGAATAAGCAACTTTCATATGTAATATTGACGAACTTTCTCCGCGTTTGAACGTCGAAATTCATAGAGAAAATCGAACAGTTTATATACATGAATATAATATTCATACCGGTTATCAATCAAAATGTAACGTATGTGCATAAATCACGTTTTATCAATTTTTTATTTTCTTTATTTGTTGTTGTTTTTGTTTATGCCGATTCTATCGTCATAATTTGTAATATTTATGACCCTTAAGATTTTTGAAGATGTTCTATAACATTTTTTTGATTTGAAATATGTTTAAATTCTGATATAAGTTTTTTTTAATATTATATAAATAAATAATTTCAGTAAAAAGACATAGAAAATATAATATAAATTGAAAAAAAATGTTTTAATTAAATTTAATTAAAATAAAAATTAGTAAATAAAACGAAATGTTCGTATTTTTCATAAGGAATTTTGTCACGGTATATCTGATACTTTCAGGTGTAACGTGGCACATCGGTTGTGAAACGCTAATGCATACAACGATAAGATTTTACTTTGAATTATTCATAAGACAATAAAAATGTATATATACTTAAACAATGATGTTGGCTTTAATTAAAAATAGATTCCACATAACTGGAATTACTTTTACACGTGAAATGTGAAAGCAACGCATAAATTTAATATATTATTAATACGTTAATAATTTCAAATATTTTCATTGCAACAATTTTAAATCATATATTTTGCTTTATAATAATGTTAAACCGATGTGCATAATTATATTTGTGCGGCATAAATTCGCTTATTTTAACATATATACGTTGTTTTCTTTATGATGAAATACTTGTTATTCTTGAATGTAAAAACGTGAACATTACGAAATCGTTAACCTTTTTCATATATATATATATGATAACTTATATTTAACTTATTAAATCGAAACGAATGAATGTCCTCATATTTACATATATATTTCCTTCCTAGACGAAGGTTATATCGATAACTGGACGTCATAGTATATAAATTGCGAATTTTGTATATTTCGCAAAGTTTTCGATAGAATAATGACTAATGGTAAATAAAATAATATATTTTGTTTTCATTTCGTTCGATTATTTAAAATATAAGCATTTGTAATCAAAAACAATGTTTTTGTCACCTGGTTATTAATTCAACATAGGCTTTTCATTTTATTTTCAGGAATATATTTATAGTAAATATTTACATTTTCTATTATATAAATATATAAGAAATATTGCAATATTAAATTTTTCAAAAATTCCAAAATAAAAAAATGATGTTATTTTTTTTTTGTCTTAATATGTACTTTTTGGTCAATAAGTAATTAAGCAAATATGTATTTTGCCATAAAAATGTGTTTCATTTTGTGAGTATATATCGTTTATTTTATTTTTATATTAAATTTAATTTATGATATAGAAATCAAAATATGACGTTATAATAAGTATATGAAATAATTAAATATTCATGGGTCAAATGCGATATCAAATACGTTAAAATAAGTTCGTGATTATATCATTATAATAAAAAGTGAGGTTGAAATTTAATTTAATTTTCACTCTGAACTGATTATGATAATGCAAAATATATGAAACTCGTAAACAAGAATATATAAATATTTTTAACGAAAAGAATTTCAACGGGCAAAAAGCAAGTATTTACGAAATAAAGTAATTACAAACGATAACGATAACGAAATCGTGTTTTGTTAATGTAAATTTGCGTTCGTTTGCGTTTGATCGTTATTTATTATATATATTATATATATATATTTTTTTTGTGGTCATATTTAAATTACGTTACTATAATTGTCTATTTTTGATAACTTCAAAAATAACGTCACATTAACTGCGACCCCAATTGAATAGAAAGAACATTCTGAGAGACATTTGAAAGGAATTCAATTATTGTCAGTATAATAGATGAAAAGCAAACATAACCGCTCGTAAAATCAGCAAATCAGTGACGCTTCAGTCCTTTGTAAACTTGGATTTCTCTTTCGTGATCTGTGACGCTGATTCACTTTTACAAAATTAGATTTTCGATTTTATCTAACCTTCGCATTTAAAAGAATGTATTCTCTAATTGATAAATAGCAAGCGACATTTTCAGACTTGAATTTAAATTATCATATTGTATAAATTAAATTATGAAATGTATTAATTCCATATTTGGATCAATTTCTTATATGAACAATTAAAAAAAATATTTTATTATAATACGATAAGTGTTTAATCTACAGCATGGGTGGCCAACATGTGGTGCATTACATGATTACCAAGAGATAATAGATTGGCGAATGTTCTATTTTGTGGCACATTTGAATTTAAAATGAAAAAAAAAATGGTGCACGGGAAGCAAAAGAATGGTCACCCCTGATCTACGGTATCATTCAAACATCATTACATTTATATCAAGAAGAGTAAATACTATATATATATATATATATATATATAAACAATCAACTTTTTAATAAGCGATATGAAAAAATTAACTTTGAAAAATAGCCACAATTTTGCTAATACAATATTAATTAAAAATAAATATTTACGTAAAGTTCTAGTATATATTTTGTTTTGAAACTTTAAATATAAATAATTTGATATTCAACTGCATTCAAATAAATTCATAGAATTTAAACCGCTCTAAGTAATTGTGAAACCGCAATAATAAACTATGAATTATGAATAGGTCTGAGTTATCTTTCTTGCGCAAGTGGAAACGGAAAAACTGCAAGAATTTCTGCAACACAATGCGACCTGCTCTCTTCGTGAAAATATCTCCGCACGCTTTTATCAGACTCAATTAATTATAAAGAGCGAAAATTAAACGAGAAACAATAATAATAATAATTAACACTAACAAAATCCGACTTTTATAACTAGAGTTTATGGTAAAATTCAAATCCGCGAACACAACCTCAACGCACAACGTGTCCCCAAAGGCGATTTGCATATTTTCAATTTTCCTTTGTTTCCCGCGCTTTTTTTCCCCATTTCGTACCCATTTTACATATTAAAATTGTGACGATTGAACGTTTTATACAAATAAGTCCCTTGCATTTCGCATGTTACAAGCGTTGACGCGGTTTTGAAAATTGAAAGTTTAATTTTGCAGCGGTTTTTATTTCGAACCATATATATGATATATATATATATATATATATATATATATATATATATATATTGTATCAGTTGCATTGAACATATTTTATTATTTAAGAAATATTTTTATATTGATTTGTATAAAAATAAAAGTTATATCCCATAAACGTTTTTCATCCGATTTAATTTATTACGAAAAACTTTCAATATTGACCCAAATAAAATATAATGATTCCGGTAATTAGATTAAAAGTTGAATATTGCTCGAAGACGATTACGTGAAAAATCAAGCGACTACTTTTATGGGCGTTCAGCTATCGAAATTTTATTAAGACGTTTTTCCTTTGCATAGGTACAATGAAAAATACAAAAGTTTTACGGCGAAAGTTGTCCAGTATTTATATGAAACGTCGTTTGTTTCGGATCAACTTTTTCGTTATCGAATTTATATATATATATATATATATATATATATATATATATATATATATATATATATATATATATATATAAAGTGCAAGTTGGCGTTTTTGGCACGGGAAAAACTTTTGCGGCGGTGAAATTTCATTTCGTGGCGAATTTTTCTACGACTCATATTTACTTTCACGCGCGTGTACTCGATCAGTGGCGGACACACGCTATTAATATATAAACAACTAATTCATTACGAAAATGAAAATATTTTTAATGTCAAATAATTCAATAACAAAGAACGATCAAGCGAGTGAATTTAGTTAATTTCAATCACTAAGATTAAATGAAAATTATTAATAATAATAATGAAGAAAATATTCAAAACTATATTAATATTTTTATCTAGTTTTTTTTCTATAATAATAAAATTATTCTTAAATAAAAATATATTAAAATAAAAACGGTCACACTCTAAATATCCGCCACTGTAACTCGGCACATGTTCGGTTAAAATTTAACTCTTCATTCCCGGTTAGAAGTTAATTGTTAAGTCGGTCACACACGCGACTCTTTTTCTCTCTCGTCTTTTTATTTTATTTTATTTTTATTTCTACCGCGAAAGAAAAATATTCCGTCGTCGAAAGAACGGAGAAAGACAAATAAGGTGAAACGTGACACAAATGCCTCTCACGGGGGGTTATTCCTTATATTTATATCTTTATATATATATATATATATGTATATATATATATATATATATATATATATATATATATATATATATATATATTCACGTTTTTCACGTATTCTGTGTTTGTATCCATTTTTATTGTGTCGAAAGAGAGAGAGAGAAAATGGAAAAGACACTGAGAAAGAGAGAGAGAATTTTTTTTGTATCGTTTAATGTTAACTGTGGCTAATTTGTTAGATATCAATATTGAAAACTTAACACTTATCTTTAATAATAATACGTGATATTTTCTATTTTTTGTTTGAAATGATATACCATATAATAGAACAATGTATTTTTGAATCATATATATGCTACTTCAACATATTATATATTATCATATATTGATAAGAAATTATATATGAACACACACATATTTAAATTGTAGTGTCATTAGGTTATTGAATGACATGTAATTATTTTTTAGTATAAATTTTATTTATTATTGAATAAAAACATATTTATTGCGATTTCAGCAAAATTATTATTTGACTTATGACTTTTTATCTATAATTTATATAAGTAATAAATAACTTTTATGTATAATTATGAATTATAATTTAATATTTTTATTTATTTTTTTGACGTAAGAACTTTTTAAATAAGAAACGAAAATAATAGATATAAAATTAAAATCGTTGATTATAGATATCTTTAAAAAATGTTTTGAAGTTAACGAAAAATGTATTTAAAAGGTTCGAATATGAGAAATATTCTGATTTTTATTTCGTTAATATTGGACATGTAGATTTTCAAACTATTTTAATATTGAAATCATTGTGATTTTAGATAATTTGAGATAACAACTATCATATATATTAATTATTAAAACATGAATTCAAATATTTTTAGAAATAGATATGTCGACATAGAATTATTTTAACTAGAAAAATGGCTTTATTAGATGAATTATCATATAATTAGATAATTATCGTAAAACGCGCTATTAATTTTTATAATCGTGTTTATACCGTTCGAATAATTCGGATGGCATTAAAGATTAACGTATCTTTTAATTATTATTATTATTTTTTATATACGCGTTTGAGAATTATTTACCATGACGTATATTTTGATACTTTTTGATAGACGATCTAGTAAATTTTTGACCGATATAAAACTATGATTTTTTTCTTTTTTTTATAATTTGTGGTAACGAACACTATCACGCTATTAGTGCGGAACGAGATTTGTCGATTCGTTTTCTTTAAACACTTTCTCCATTTCTGCGGTTATATCTATTTCCGATGTCGATATTTCTGGTTCTTTCTCTTTTAATAGATGAATATATATTTTTTCTGATTTTGAAATTTAGTCATCGCTCTAAAAACACATCAATATAATTAACGTGAACGCATTTTTTTAAAATATTATTGTTCGATTTGTTTCAGGTCGGCGATTCTCAAAGTGGGATTTGCGGATTGTAATCGACGTCTACATAGATTTTTCAAATAACTATAAATCACTTTACTAATTACATTATAAATTAATAAAGTGCATTCTTATTTTTTTTTAATATTAATATTACGATTCTGCATTATAATAATGTTCATGTTTAATATTTTAAAATAAATTTTCATCTTTTACAATTTTTTTTTCATATTATCTGTGAAAACTGAAACGTTTGAACGTAATGAATTATGGCAGCGTTGAAACGTCGTGTGATGAAATGTCGCGTGTTCGAACATCGCATCGTAATTTTTATGGCATTTTGAATATTAATTTTTAGTCATACAGTAAACATGAACGTAAAACATTATTTTATAATCTGTATAAAATACAATATTTCATATGAAATTTAAAACTGTGATCAAATAGTAAGGTGAATTTGTTTATAAAATATAAATTCTTTATTTATTCTTTCAAATCAATTTCATTTCCTTCAAAGTAATCCGAAACAGTCGGAATAGTCTTATTCCGGTATAGCCTTCAAGACCTTCTTCGATTCGATTTTTATCTCCTCAATCGTGTCAAAACGGCGTCCCCGCATTGGCATTTTGAGTTTGCTGAATAGCCAGAAGTCGCACGGAGCCAAACCAGGAGAATGCGGTGGTTGCGGAACGATATGAGTCGAGTTTTTGGCGAAAAAATCGCGAAGAATCAATGCAATATGATATGGTGCATTATCGTGATAAAGGAAGCAAGAGTTATAAAAATATGTTAACCCCGAAAATAATTAAACAAACAAACAATTGACAAATGTATAGACAGTCCTACCAATCTAGGAAAAAAATTATAATTTACCTAATGCCTGGGAGTTTTAAATGACAATTTCACCTTACTTTTTGATCACATATTATATATATAAATCTAGTTGAAAACTTTGTTTAATAGATACGGATCTAATTTATAAAAAAAAATAGCACTTGTGCAACTATCATTTTTTGAGACTATCCTTTCACACGAACATGTGCTCGTTAAAATTGACGAAATCGTAACGATCAATCACGAATAAGGCTACTTCATTGTAACTTTTTGTTTTTTGTAACATCAAAGCCGAATAAGGCGTATTTTTTCGAATATATATAAATATATATGTGTGTGTCTAGTTTCATCTATAATTAATACTTTTTTTTCACTGTGTATTTTGCATTTTGATATATAATTACCAAGTTTTAATGTTCATGGCAGCGTTGAAACACTTTCTCCTGTCATATTTTTTTTATTTAGTATATATTAAAAATCTATATGTATTTTTAGATAACAATGATACATAATTGAAATTTTATATTGTTTTATTATGTTCGTGTTAATTTTAACTTAAAACTTTTAATAAGATTTCTTTCTTATAAAAATAATAAGTTTTCTAGTATTTTACAAAAGTTCATTATGAATTGAAATTTGCGAAATTTAATTACAGTTCTGCTTGTGATATTTTATGAATGAAATCTTAAATTAAAATTTAACGTTTGTTTTATACGGTATTTTGTATTAAAATTTAGAGATTTCGAAATAGTTCTTATTTTTTTAAATATTAATAATATGAAATTGAAAAACAATATAGATAATTAAGAATATTATCGATTAGATTTTTTTCAATCAATAATTTGTATGCAAATATGCATTGGACTATCAATGTCAACAGCCAATTTAATATAAATATTCGTTATTTTTGCAAAATGACAATTTCAATCTACGATTGACATTCTATTATCTGTGTTAATAATAGTTTTGTATTTTATGACAAAGTTGTTAATACATTATCATATATAAATAGAAAATTATGCTTGTGAATCATTATTAATTTTAAATTAATGCAAATACGATATTAAATTTAAGATAACATTGGAGATGAAACCAAATTAGTATATACTATAGATAAAATATATCGGTAAAAAGTACAGAAACTATCAAAATATATGCATAGCTAGTAAACTATCACAATCAATTGAACCATATGCAAATGTGTGGTCACCGAGATTCAACTTTAGGATATGAACTGTGAATTCGAAATTAATCAAGTCAGCATCGATTATAAGTTTATTTACGTTCGTGTGCAAAAATTATTCCGATTTTGCAAATCATTTTAATTGTACATAGATTCGCGTTAAATAATACTATATAAGAAATATAAATGCACATTCAACACTCGATAGTATAGTATGTTAGTTGCATAATTGCTGATTGTGAAAGATATTTTTTAGCGTCTATATCATCTGGTCTCGTTTAATTCTATATATGTATATGGATAAAATTTATTCGAATTTTTATTACAAATTTTTCCTTATATGACTATTATAGCCATGTGGGATCAATGGTCTTTTGTCTTGAATGAATTTAATTATTGAAATATGTTAATTTTAATTTCTCTATAAGCATTCAATTCAAATTAAAAATGGAAAATTGCGATAGTAGAATTATGTAATATATTGAATGAATGCTATAAAAATAATTTTAGATCAGCGATTTCTAAAATTATTCGTATCTGCGTAATTTTTTTAATATTTTCAAATGATATTCGTAATTGTTAAAGAGACCATATTTTAATTTAGTTATATCAAATTTATCGTACAATAGTTGAAATGTTGTTCGATTCTATATATGGTATAAAGTTTATTTTGAGTTCATTCGGAAATTTAATAATAATGAATTTTGTCTACAATCAGTTTTCGTATAATTATAAATCTTATTTAACGTTCAATGTTTAATTAAAATATAAATAAAAATAAATATACAAATAAAATACGAACAGAGACTTAATTTCTGTACATAAATCGAGTTTCGATGTTGTCGTTAATGTTTTTGATATTTTTGTCAGGTAACAAAGTTTCATCGACAACTTAATTATCCTCTCAATTATATTTTTCATCCGAGCTCTGAGGAGATTTGAAATTGTAAAATTTACTAAGATACGGAAAACTCATTAAAAATGTTCTATAAATATTTAACGAGTAATTTATCATAGATTAAATTAAATGGAAATATTTGTGAATAATAGATATTCATACTTGTTGATCATGAAATAAGTCTCAATTTTAAATTGTAATTATACTGAAATATTATTTTTTTTCTTATTAAGATTCAATTATTCTATACAAGAGTAAAATGCCTTTTGATATATCATTATAAAATTAGTTTTAGCTTATTAATTAGCAATATCATGAATTTTAATACATTTTTGACATTTTTCCAACCAAAAAGACTTAACTCAAATTTCATTTTATAAAAAACATAATATTTTTTTAAGGCTAACTAGGCTTTATATTAAATTATACAGATTCGTTTTTTTATTTTATATATATGCAAATGATTTCTTTCAATAGTTTTAATTATTGCACATAAAGACTTATAAAAAAAAATAATTGCCCGTACGTTTTCTATGTTTTTTTTTTCATCAAATATTTATCATCCGACAAAACGATTCTATAATTACGAATAAAAAATAAATATGAAAATTGACGATGCGTGTTTTTTAGAACGTAATTATCGCATATGATGGATCGTTTTGAACGTTTATTGTCAATTTTAAAATGAAATAGAAATAAAAAAACTTTCATATCTATTTATTGTCTTACATTATTATTGTTATTATGGTACCTGTTGGCTTGTAAATGCGTTAGATATTAGTTTTTTTTATCATTATAAGTTTGTTTTTTATTTTTGTTGTGTTGTGGAAGCTGAGTGAACACATCGTATATTTTTTTCCGATTAAAGGCATTCATACCTGTATTCTCAAGGCAATCGAGTCATGATAACCACAATATATAATATAATCTAATACTCGAATAAGCCCGTATATTTCTACATAAATATTTTGTGTATCGTATATATATATATACATATATATAAAATAAACACGATCGTATTTTATACGAAATCAAATGGTTTTTATAGTTGAAATTAAAATTGCTTTGTATTTGAAAAAAAAAAAATCAGATCGACTGCGCTATAGAATTAACGGGTACAAACGTCTATTTTTAGTTTCGTGATGCGGAATTATTTTTATATAGTCGATAGTTGTTTGTCGAAGAATTTGATGTGTGTTTTTTTTATCAAGTTAAAAATATATAAGGTAAATGAAAATTTAAGTTCTCATTATCTATAATGAATTAAACTAATAGATAGATAATGTTAAAATGTTTATATGGCACATTTTATTGCGAGTTGTAAGAATTTATATAATATTTCTTTTTGTAACAATTTATTTGATTTAGATTTAACATCCAATACACCTCTCACTTTGAATATTGATAGAAAAAAAAAGAAAAAGTTTTTAAATATTACATATTTCGTTACGAAATAATAGGTTTTTTTTTTAAATCACGGATTTATTGCGACTGATTAAAGATTGAATTAGAATGGTTTTTGATAGAAAAAAAATAATAATTGGGAAATTAATCTGAGTATTTAAAGTTACGAAATTCTATTTTCTATTCTCTTTATGTAATACTTATTACCACGCAATCCTCATTCTGGAAGGTGTCTTTCGAAGAGTTTCATATTGAGCGTCAACAATCTGTTTCCAGATGATTAAATGGATCTACTCCTATTATCAACTCTGAAATATTGAATTTAGAATATGGGTTTATAGAACTAAAGAAAAATATTCAACAATATATTCAAAATATAATTTTAAAATTATATGAAAGAAACATTTGTAACCATTTTTATGAAGAGTTTTATATGAATATTATAGTAATTAATCTAAAGATGCGAAATATTTTATACAATTACAGATTTGAAATTATTTTATAACACATTGGCAATTATTAAAAATATACTTAAATTGTGTGTTGCGGTCATTTTAAAATTTAATATTAATAAGTTACTCGTCAAGTTATTTTCCTATGGGATTGCGTTATCCGTTAGCTCTCCATTCTCTGCATGTAATAATTACGTTGAATTATTTCGAATAACCGATATTTAAATTATTTCAACGAAATTATCGTAAATGAGACGTACTTTCTTTGCGGAGGTTTTTACGAAATTATAATTAGCAGTTTTCTTTCGACGATCGTTCCGTCGTGAAACGACCGATATAATAAAATACGATAATTACATAAAGTGGTTTAAATTGTAAACGATTTCAAATTGTTTTAAATTTTATTTTCTCATAAATCGATCTAAATACGAGCATATTTAAAAAAATGTTTTAAACCTATATGATATTCAATTAAAACTTTAGATTTTTTTTAATGTGAAAAATATATTAATTAAAATAATGTACAGACATATTTAATGATTAAAATTAACGGTGGTTACACTAAGTTCTTGTTCAAATTTTACTTCAAAAAATTTGCTCCTTATAACTAAATATTATTTTTAGAGGATTATTTTTGTTTTAATTTAAATTGATATTCGTTGGAAAAATATCTGGCTAATTCTGAAAGATTATATATTAAATTATTTGCCAAAAGCGATTTAAAAAACACAGTATTTTCAGCAAAGTTATGAGCTAAATTATCATTATTTTTAATTCTTTAATAAATAACTTATAAAATATATACTTGTTTTCTATTGTTAATTGAAATTAAATTAAATTAGTTCGAAGTGTACCTTAATTCCTATAATTAATATTCGAAATCTCATATATTCTGCAATGAATTTCTTTATCAGAAAAGAGAGAAAAACAAATTATAAACAATAATACCTTCTCAATGATTTTTTGTGTTATTTGAATTTTTGACGAAAAAAATTAATATTAATCAGTCATATATCAAAAATAAAACGCGCTGTGTTTTATCATTATTTTATTACACTTTCTATATATCGTAAAATATAATGGCAACCTTCGAAAAAAAAAGTCAATAAACGTTTCGGATACGATATTTAACGTTTATGATAATACTGAATACGTATTATAATGAATACGCCCGAAATCCAATTCGTCCACGAAGCACTTTACGAATCGATATTTTCATTTCGAAAGGGCCTCGTAAACGTTTGTATTGAACTTTCGTAGACGGTTATATTGTCGAGTGATAAAAAGAAAAGTGGGCTATGAACATGCGAAAAACGACAAAGATATTCGAAATTTTCAAAACGACGACTGGCACCGGAAAGCACTGCTAGTGTGAAAAACTCGTACACTTTTTCATCGTTGGAAACGTCGCGTCATTTTTCCGACCGTGAAAAGCGGCCGCTAAAATATATATATATATATATATATATATATAATTGTTATTTCGTTTTCAAGGCTGATTTTCGTTCATTTTAGATTGATGAACGATTTTTTTATTATCACCGTTTTAATGACGATACGTGTTTTTATTTTATCGCATTTAATATTATTGTACATTGAATGTTTTGTTATAAAATTTTATATAGTCATATTTTAAGAAGTCGATTAAAAAATGATAGTGAAATTATTATTAAATACAATAAGTGGCTATCGAATTTAAGACTACATATATTAATAATAAAAAAATATAAATTTTATTTATTGTATATGCAGAACTTTTCACTTATTATTTATATAAATCATAATATTTACAATAGTTCACTGTATATCGTTTATAATTTTAATTCAATTTTTATTAATAAAAAATAAATCGTGAAAATTAATAATGTGTATCTATAACGAATAATTGTCCTCAAATAATAAAATTTTGATAGCCTATTCCGTTGGATATATAATAATTATTATAATTATTACTAGACAAAACAGCTCATAATTAAAATTTCTTTTATTTTATAAAGTGGATGTTAAGAAATTGGATTATTAAAAAATGTGCTTGTTATAAAAATCAACGAAATTGAAATATTTGTTGAAGAATCTTGAAAACTCAATTTTATTATTATTATTATTATTATTTTCTGTACTTCATTTTTCAGTAATTAATTTTAAGAGCAATTAAAATTCACCAATTTGTATGAGCAATTTTTATTTCTTTTTTTTAATGTCGAATTACAGGTATTTTTATTATATGTAAAGCGTGGAATATTAATATAAAAATAAATTATACCTTGTTTCGATATCGATTACGCGAGCTTTATACTTGTTATACTTATAAAATAATAAATCACGAAAAAGGGAAATAAAAATAAAAAAAATCAGTAAAATATAAATATTACACGTTGTTAAGAAAATACAATATGAAATATTATTGTTTTCTTAACGAGCAAAATAAATTAAATATAAGTGTTAAATGAGATTAATTTCATTTCAATAGCAAATATTCAAAATTCTATATAATATTTCAATTATATTAAAATAATAATGTCATGGAAAAAATATAAATATTTCTCGTAAATTAACAACCTCAATAAAGTAATCATTTAAAAAAAATAATATATAATCAAAAAAAGTTTGATTAAATAAGATTTACATTTTGTTAAATCTCATAGAAAAGTTATGAAAATATATTGAAATATTAAACACTTCAAACAATCTTACAAATTTAACAGGTTTAAAAATATTTTTTTCCTTATAAACCTGATTTGAATATCTGAAAAGAGAGGCCAAGGCTTTTTATTAACTACAATGCCACAAATTTATAATTATATAAGTGGTAACAAACATTTCGTTTCGCGGAGTCCGACGAATTGATCGATTAACCCGTTGCGCTCCGACCCGAAGATAAAATCGCCATTTTATTTTCATAAATAAATAAATTGCAATACGTGCAATGGTAATTTTTATAAGCCTTCATTTCAATGGATCTCGAGCACGATCGGCAAGTGAGGGTAATAAACCTTCGACCGCCCAACGATAAAACTTAAACGCGATCGTAATTTAAATTTCGTTACGGGGTTGAAAATCGACTCTAAGAATAAAAAAAAAAGTAATAATTAATCGACTAATTTGACTTTGCGTTAATTCTTGATCAGCCTTGAAATTTATTATGCATGTTAACACGTAGAATTTTTCGCGTTTTAAATGTAAACATTGGTTAAATGTATTTAAAAAAAAATACCATTTTAATAAATTGCGATTTTTATACAAAATATACTGTTTTACGATGATTTTTTTTTAATAGAATTTATAGGTGCTGAAAATAAACGTCGACAAAACGGTATATTGATGTTTATTGGGAAATATGTTGGTTAATAAAAAAAAATGTTATATACATATAAAATATGTATATTAAAAAAGTGAGTTTATTCAGTATATAAATAAATGTGGATAATATGAAGTTCTCTTCAAAGTAAAATGTATTTCTTTCCTGGAAAATGTATACTATATAGTATAATATATTAATATTTAAGTATGAAAATGTAATATTTTTATGTATGAGTATTACTTTACGGTAAATATTTTTCATTTAGTATATAAAATATGCATGTAACTCTCTGAGAACATTGTATTATAATATAGAGCTATTTCATTATAAATTGTTTTACAAAAATTCAATGTTTTTAAACCTTTTATAAAATAAAATTTTATTACGAAATATCTTTTTCATATATAAATATTTTCAATGAAAACTTAATACTAAAAATACCGGAATTAAAATACAAGAACATTCATTTTAATTGAAATTAAAAATAATTTAATTATTGTCACAGTATATTTAGTACATTTTTTTCCATTGATTATAATTTGACTGTAACTTTTATAAAATGAATAATGAAAGTCAAACTTTAAATGTTTTATAAAATCACAGTTTTCTGGGAACATTATGAGATTTTACTTTTTACATCATATAATATTATACGAATATAAATATAAATAAGCAACTCGTTCAAAATAGGAGTAATATTGTTGTGAGTTTTCTTTTGTTTCTCGGGGGACGTTTCGGTTTAATTGCGTCATATAGACATATTGTTTGAAGCTGGAGCTTTTCATGACGAGCTTTTGCCGCTGCTGAAAACTTTTCAGACATTTCAGTTTAGGGCATCCGAGAGTTCTGCTATATACTTTAATAACATGCAAAATTATAATGTTACAAAAACCTATGAACGTTGCCGTAAATAAGTATATTTAATGAGGACTTTTTTGTGTGATATCTGATGAAATATAAATAAAAATTATTTTTTCAAATAATTTTCAAACGAAAACCTCGCACAAACACGATTAATTTTGATATTTTTACATTTTTCTCGATAATCGACTAATAATTTGCAACACAGCGTTGAAAATTTCCGATTTCGTTTGAAAATCGAAATTTTTGATACGAGAAAACGTCATAATTTTGCTGAAAAAACTGCGTTTTGAAAACGGTTTTCAGCATTCGATTCGTCTTGTCGATTCGCATTTGACGGTGTGTGTTTTTTTTAATTTTTTTTTTGCGGCAGGCGTGTCAAATTCACACGATATTTTATTTATTTATTTGTGGGCCGCAATCTAGAAAAAGTTACTAGTTTGATTATTAAAATATCACTTTTAAATAATTTAAGTTGCACGTCACAACTTCATTAAACGGAACTACATTAATTTTAAAAAAAATCGAAATTTACTTTTTTAATTTTTAATTTTAATTTTTAAAATCCTATTTTGCTTAAAATTATATTTTTGTAGACAAGTTGTTTTTTTTAATATATATATTATTTACTTTATCGAAAACATTATGGGAATATCTTTATTTTTTGCTAGATTTCTTTTTTCATCACAAATTTAATATACAATAATTGACTCGTCCTTCATATTTTTCTATAGAAAATTTGCTTTTTTGATTTCAATAAAAGCAGTACTTAAATAATTATTTGAATTATCTTAATGATCAACATCTTAGACATATATTAAATATTATTTGTATATATTCTTTCATATATGCTTTGCAATATATTCAAGGAAAAAAATGAGGTGAAAATATCAAAATAAATAAATCAAAGTTGCCAAGAATTTCTCGAGGGGGAAAATCCAGTATTTCATCGATAAGATGTATAAATTCGGGGCTCGTTTATATGTAATATAACGTATAGATATGAACGCGTATAAGATATGGAAATGGCGATCGAATGTGACTTAGAAAATGTAATGCTTCAAAAATTTTCCTTCAGGCACTTTTTGCTTCGTTAATTTGGAAAGTTTTCCTCTTGACGGATGTTGCTCGTACTTTTCCACCTCTACATTCCATATGAATATATAAGTTTGTGCTTACGGCGCGTTCTCTACTTTCGTACAATCACATTATATCGATATATTATTTTCAATAAATATTCTTTATTACTATTTTTAAATTCATTCACATAATTTTTATATGTGTATATATTCATTTATAAATATCACCAGATTCTTATGTAAAAACGTATTTTATAAAATAACATATTTCCGTTGCAATCTTGAATCTTTTCGCTGTGTTTATTTTTATGATTTTATTTTTTTATTTGTAAGATGCAATTCTACTTTTTCGCCATGGCAGATTACACGAAAATGTAAAGGATATCCTGTACATTTGTAGGCGTACGTTTTGTCTGTTGGAAAACATTCGGAATTACTCTGAAGCATCGCGAATGAAAATTCTTTGTGCTGAAAAGACGCGAAAAACTTTTATTTTGTCGTGTGCGGAGGAAAAACTCGACCGACCGTAAAATCACGCGCTATGACAAATTGTGAAAATTCGATCTCAGAATAGTTCAGTAATACAATATCTCACTTGACACATGTTGTTTCAAATATAAAACGTTTTTGCGTGTTTGCGCATTTCAGTTTTATTTGAAAACTGACATTTTATATTATTGCGAGAAAATTTTATATTCTTGAAAAATATTATATAAATTTTAGGTATATATTGAGATATAATACTTTTAATATAATAATTGGAATATGCGTTGATCATAATTCAATACATGGTACAATTCAACATTTGTAAGTCATCCGTGCATAAGATCTCTTATATGGAATGTTACCCTCGTGCATTTTCCGAGTGAATAACGTTGGTTAATTGGACTTCATAATTCTAGTGTAAATGCAAAACCCCGTATAATACGTATACGATTTGCATTATTATAAATATCGTACTAAACGAAATCAGTTTTGGTTCGTTTGAACGTATAAATCGATTCACATCTCAAGGATTATTTGATAGTCATATCGATGAGAAATTTGCGTATGATTATTAAATATTTTTATTTTTATGTATAATATCGATTAATATTTTAGCAAGTTGAGATTGTAATGAGTGCGTTGACAATTTTTCAACATGAATGGATATTTATATACACTCAAACTTCGTTTTATGCGGTGGATACGTTTCAGAGAAATTCACATAAAAAAAGCTTAGAATTACCTATAAAAACAAGGCATTCGTTCCGTTTGATAAAATCACATAACTCTGAATTTTTCAAATAAAATACTCTGAAAATTGCATAAATAAAGTTTCATTTTTATTACTCTTCAGTGCTAAGAGAAAAATCAATAATGTCATCGTCAGAAATGGCATTATTTTGAAGCAATTCGTCAAAATCGAATATATTATATCAAAGTTTTCTCCGTTGATTTAGTGAATAATAGTAATACGATTATAAATCAAACAATTATAAAATTTTTGATTTAGAAATATTTTTTTTCTATGATGTTTGAATATTTATTTTAAATATAATTTTTTAATTAATCATTCTCAATCAAATAAAATCAGAGAATGAAAAGTCTAATTTGATTCGGTAAAAGTAAATAAATCAACCGGAAAAATAAATAACAGTTGAATAAATTATGAGTGTAAATAAATAAAGCGAAGGCAAAGAAAGGCGATGCATTTGATCACGTTTCAGCTGTTACCATAAAACGACGTCGAACGAATGCAACAAGGAAAGTCCATCAGTGGATAGTAAAAATTTATGGACAAGTCACGCCACAGCCAACTGTTGCCCTTGGATCTATTAACCTTATTTTTTTGGGGAAGGTTAGAGAATAAATTCGTGGAGCATTCCCAACGGAATTCGTGCAAGAAACACGCCGAAGATAGTTCCATCGACCCTAGAGCAAAAGGAAAACGGACACGATCGTCCATCCCTTAAGCGGCAGTTACATCCGAATATATATAATACGATAATAACAAAATAGAGAATTTAATATCAGATCTCAATTATATATTGTTAATTTAGATTTAGTATGAATCACAATTAATTATTATTTTTTTTAATATTATTAATGATATATAATGATGTAGACGCGGCTTTAGAGTAGTGAATTGTAGAAACGAGGGTGAATTTCATTCGATATCGACAGAAGTGAAATCGAAAAACTGGAGCGGAAAAACGCGGTTTTGTGGATAAAATAAAATAAGTTAGGGGAAAAAAATCAAATTGTATATAAAGAAGTATAAAAAAATTGAAAGATACGCGTCGCGCATCCATAATTTATAGTATTTCTTCGGAATTTTCGCGCCATTTTTATAATTAATATTTTTTTATTTATAATAGTGTTTTGTAATAATTTCATATATCAAAATAATTTTCTTTTATTTCAAATATTTATTTTGATACTTTTATTATTTTTGGGTTGACAAATTTTAAATATTATGATTTTCTGTTATGAAGCTTGTATGTTTATAAAAAATACATAAAACTTGTTAGTATAAAATTAATATATAAAAGTTGAATGTAGATTTGGTGCATTAATGTTATAAAAAGTGAATAAATTATAGTCTAGGATTCATAAAAGAGTTTTTTTTTATAAATTGTATTTTTAAAATAGCTGATACTTCATCGAAATATATACTGAAATCGATTTAGACAGATTTTTTCAGTCTACAGCAAAAAAAGCTTACAACTGACAGTGTTCTACCGTTTCAAATCAAAATACGGACAGAGTAAAAAAAAACTTTTCAAAGCCGAAAAAAGGGGGAAAAAATAAAACGAAGAAAACAGACGAAAAACACGGAATAGAGAAAAGAAAATCTAGATTCCGGGTTAACCGGGGAAAATTAAATTCCAGAATTCCGCAAACGGCATCCGATTTACATGCACACTCGTCGACATTTTGGAATGTAATATATATCGACTCTTTAGATAAATGAATATTCAGAGGATTTTTCATAACCATAAAAGAAATAAAAAAAAAGGAGAACGTGAAATCAAAAGAAAAGTATTCGTTTGCGATTTTAATACGTATTTTTTTTCTTCTATTATTCATTTATCAAAAATCTGGTCAAGGGCCCTCGGTTTTTATGTACTTTTTTAAACGTGAAAAATTCTTACGGAGTCCGTAGATTTAATCTGTGAGCTTTTTTGATATATTAATACGGGATCGGTGGGTGGAAAGTGCGTGAATTTCAGACGTTATATGCAGCCTTCATCTTTTCCGTTTGCCGTAATACAATGTAGATCGTTAAAAGTGATAATTAAAATATGAATATCAAAATGTAACACCTTCTTTCCTTGTGGTATGAATTTAATGAGACGTTTAAAAACTATGTTGAGGCTGTTTTTCTTTATATAATTCCAAGGCGATTTAGCTTTTGTAATGTCGTAAAAATCCATATAAATTTAATTTCTTTTTTTTTAAGAATTCGATTTGAAAATATTTTTGTCAACAATATAATATGTTATCGTATCAAAATTTTTAATATAAAGTAATGACATGGATGAAAATTAAAAGACGAATTAATAGAATTAACATATTCACAATAGTCATACGAATTCCCGTTTACATAAATATCAATTAATTAAATGTTAAATAGTAATTTCTATTACGCGCAAAATATGGAAAAAAGACACGTATTATGTTCATTTTTATTGTTGCATTATTATTTTTTTATTAATTGATATAATTAATCAGCGTATTTTAATTACTTGGAGCATTCGTGATTTTATAATGTGAAACGGTTACGCTTTCAGCGAAATTAAAACGATATTTTACGAACAGCTTTTAGTATGATTAACAATAATAATTACAAGAAATATAAGAGTGCGTCCATAAGCGATTTTATACGCACAAAGAATTATTAATTATTATGATCTTAATGAAATGTAATAAAATTTAGAAATAAAACGTCCGTTTATTAGAAATAATGAACCACATTTTTTATATAATTCATCTTTCTCTCATTATTAACTATATAATTATATCCAATTATCATGATCTATTACATAAATTTATATGTTTAATTGTTGATTATAATGTAGAATTATTTATATATAATATCAAATGAGCATAAAATTGTTTAATATCGTATTATTATGCTTGGCTTAATAAAAAAGTTAATTAAAATTTAATATAATACAAAAAAAAAGCGGAAAATGATGCGATTTATCATACTAATTATCAAAATATTAATTTGCGTCTCGACTTTGTAAAGCAAAATTATAATAAATCGACTTGCGTCACGAATTTTCCACGATGACAATGTGAAAAGAATTTTCATTTTTTTTTCATTCCACTTTTTTCTTATCGTCACGGCTAAAGTTCGCGCTAATATAAAAGTTGTACATCGTCTTGTTAAAAGTTTTGCATTACGTCGAAAGTTGAAGCCTTTTCAAAACTTTCAACTACTTTACACCGAGGAATTTAGTATATTTCAATTATTTATCTGAATAAAATTTTAAAAAGGAAACGCGTCGTTATATAAATCTTGTCCTGTATATTTTTAATGGGGTTTGCTTCGTTTTTTTTTCGACGAACTGCTGAATAAAGTTTAATAAAACTAGAAAATTGAATCGTTTACAGATTTTTGTTAATTTAAATTTTTTAATAATGTTAATTCTATTGTAACTATAGAAATGAAGTGTATTTGTTGAATGTTTATATATTCTCAAAAATACGTTAAAACTACGCTATATGAATCGATATTAGAAAAATTCATATCGATAATTTTTACTATAATGAGCTTAAAGGTCAAGATCAAATAAAAAAAAACGAATATATTTAGCACAATCCAAAGAACGATTGGAATCACTTAATTTTGTTTTTCGCAAAAAAGAAAATATATATATAGTAAAAAATATATATATTATCGCGATGACATTCATCTAATCGAAGATCGAGTGAGAATAATTATGTCGTGACGTAAAACTAAGATAAAAATCGGCGAAAAAGTAGAAAATTCATACAAGTTTTGCGTTGTCCGAGGTCAAGAAGCGTTATTTTGGTACGGTTTTTCTTCGTTTTTCCTCCGGCGGTTCGCGGCTTTTCCGAATTGCGTGCCCGCGGAATATTTTAAGTTTTCCCTTGGACGGCGTTAGCATTCCGATTTTTCCCGATTAAACGTCGACAATATTTATGACAGCCGTTTTCCTTTCAGACTTCGGATTAAACGGCGTGTTTATTAAAATCGAATATTTGTACATTTCTTTGAATATAAAAAAAAATCACGAGGACACAAAGAAAAGTGCCACGAATTTCGGATGAAAAACCTTGTGATTTTAATTAAGGGAAAAAAATAAAGGATATCAGATTTTACAATTTCCTTTATAAAAATATCGTAATGATCATTAAAATGAAGGTTTTATGATATTAATGATTTTATTG
This sequence comes from Leptonema lineaticorne, assembly GCA_024500535.1. Taxonomy (NCBI): domain Eukaryota; kingdom Metazoa; phylum Arthropoda; class Insecta; order Trichoptera; family Hydropsychidae; genus Leptonema; species Leptonema lineaticorne. The sequence continues at coordinate 13,067,817 of JANIJI010000017.1, forward strand.
CATTCAACTATTATAATTTAATTTTAAAATATTTACAGAATATTTTTTTTTTATTTAGATCATCATAATGTATATTTAAAGTCATTTTGGCTAATCTAAAAATTTATATAGTGTTTAGTTTTTAACGATAACGAATATTGCGAATAAACCGTGGTACCCGTAAATGATTAAATATGTAAATTATTGGTAAAAGGACGGTTTCCTTTTGAAGAGGTTGATATTGAGAAGGGGGCTGTGGGTGGTTTTTAATTGAATTTAGACCTATGTAGAGATTATATCAAAACACTTTCGAAATATCCATCGTTTTAACCCGCGTCTCTGTACTCGTATTTAAGAGTTCAATTAATTTAAGATACGTTCCATTCATTAGCCCCAAAATTTCGAATACGAATTTATAAATAAACACAAGTTATATTCGATTTATATTCATATCACGATAAAATACGTTTGTGAATCGAGAAAAAAGAAGCCGAATTTTGGATATTTAATTAGAATCCAAAGGATAATATTGATCGGTATTGCCGGTGACATCTTAAAAATTCTTTTTGTTTGAAATTACCATGTTATTTTCTATGGATTCTGTTCAAAAGCCACCCAAATTGATTTTTGAATATACTATGTAAACGTGTATTTCGACGTAATAGAAATAAATTATTCAAAGACCGATTAATTTATCGGAAATTTGAGAGCATATTCTAGTAGCAAGGAATGGCTGTTTGGAATATTTTGTTACGAATTTTAGCCTTTACAAAATATTTTATTGCCATTAATTCAAAATATATCTATTGGGTTCACCCTAAAATTCAATATTACAAATATTATAATATAAGTACCAACAATTTAGAATGAAATATTAATTTAACTACATAAAAAATAAATCAACGCTTTGTAAAAAAAATCAAAATTTGAAAGATTTTTTTTTTGACATTGAACCATTTCCTTTTTACAATACATAATATCGCCTTTTGGAAAATTTTATTCTATTGACCTCACGGTGACCCGTCGGGAAAAACTTTCAAAACTAGACTAATGGATGCACAGAATGCGATATAAGTGAAATTTATGTTACACAAAACACCGAACGAGCCGTAAAGCTGGAAAGCTTTACAAAAATTAAACATATATGCATATATATAATATATATATAAGCTGAAAATTCGAGGGAAATGTGCATATTTTCAGTACACGTAGACAAAATACATCACGTGCATTATCGCAAATATCGTTAAGTCTCCCTTCTAAATTCATTTTTGCCTTGACTCAGCCGGGTTGTTATTTATTACCGTATATAGTATGAATTGAGTTATAAAATATTATACTTTTATCATATTTTTTTATTATAAAATTTTTCATAAATAATAAATACGAATATTTATTCGATAAAATTATATTAAAGATCAATTTGGATTACTTTAATTGATTTGAATTGTGTTATAAAATTAGTTAATATATAAATATATTATAGTATATGTACTTTTACACATTTATTAATATTTTAAGGAGTAATTTCTGATTTTTATGAACCCAAAAAAATGTTTACGAAGTATCTAAATGTGATATTAAATAATAAAATATATAATATATTGATCATTAATATATAAGTAATATTCTTATATTTAATATTTATATTAAAAATTAATTTATTTTTAAATAAAACTCAACAATATATAGAAAAATTTAACTCATATTTATAGTATCAATTTATAATTGTCTTATGTGTTGACTAAAAGGACGCCACACATCGTTCGCATTTTAAGGCTTTCGCGCAATTTAAAATCAGGGGATGGTGAAATGGGGTGTATTGTTGTGAAAACCTTCTTTGTACGTATGACGCGTCTTAATTGCGTTTTAAGACGGGACCGTCACGCGTTGTTAATTGAAATTGACAAAGAGAAAACTCGCACATACTATTTATTATATTATACTATAAAATAATACAATAGAATGCAACGAAAACGATTATTATCATTATTATTATTTCAGTTAAATAATTTTTAAAATATTCCTTTTGCACAAGCGTTAATCATATTTTTAAATTATCTACTAGGTTAAATCTTATTTTTTTAATATTGCAATAACGAAAACTTATTTCGGATGTGAAAGCCTCTCTCGTATATTTTTCTCCTCATTGTTCAAGGTTTTTCTCCTTCGTTTTTGTCTCGTCTCTTTTTTTTCATTATTTTTTCTCATTCTTTCGTAGCGTCGTCTATTTTTTTTTGCAAGTTTTCCTTTTTTCATGTATTTTTTTAGGTTTTTTTTTCTGTGAATTTTGCAATATTAAATTATATTTGCGTAAGTCAGATGAACGCTGAACAAACGGACTAAAAAATATTCGAAATTTTCAGCACTTCTCTCGGATGAATTTTTATTAATGTATATATTTAGAAAAATATTAAATATGCTCTATATGATAAAAAAAAATAATACATAAAAGCGACTTTGAAAATTATTCCATTACGTTTTTTCTTTTTATTTTCTAATGCCAATTGTTTCGTATATTTTTTTTTTGAAGAATCCATTTTAAAAATATCTTATAATTTTTAGAAAATATTTTTAAGAAATCAAAAATCTCTTATATCAAAACTTTAAACTATTTTTTTTATCTACATTTATTTTTATTATACATCATTATTATAAACTTATATGAGACTCGTTGTAAAAGTATTTTTTCTATATAATATATTATGTTAAAATTGTAAATAAAACGTGTGTAATTCGTATTTTAGAATTAATTATTTCTCAAAATTGCGCCAGATAAAGCGGTTTTAAAATAAAAACTATACTGAAAAAGTATAAAACTTTTATAATTTAACTGCAATAAAACGAGCGTGTCGAAAAAAGAAAATCTCCACATAATATAAAAAAATCTAAAGCACGTGTAATGCCATTTTTTTCCAACAGACGCGATTTTTTCAGACAAAGAAAAACTTAATTGTTTCATTTTTTTTTCGATAGTTTTATTACAACGCAAAAGCGGCGATAAAAAGTCTAATAATTAAGAGCAATAATAAATCTGAAACCTGACTATTATGCTAACGAAGAAGGTTTTTTTCTCTATTTTTTTTAAGAATAAATTTATACAAAATTTCGACTGTATTTTTTAATTGAATCACCCGCAATTTTAAACAAGGTTTATTTATCTTTTATTAAAAAAAAAGTAATTACAATTTTAATTATATATAATGGGTCAAGAATTTTTGCTAATGAGAATATCTTTAAATATATTATAATAATAAAAATATATTGAAATATGATAATTAAATTCTTAGTACTGAAAATATCCAAAAGGTTTTCAGAAATAATTATTTACTTCAATAGTTATATTTAAATTATTAAAACGATTAAATTTCTATAAAAAAGATTGATAATTATTTAATGTGAAAATAATGTTATATTATATAGATGTATATTTAGTTTTATTGTAAAATGAAATGTCTGTATTCATATTTCTCAATATCAGTTTCCAAATTGAAGGATTTATTAGAAACAAAATATTTATATGTATTTTCAGAGAAACCTTTTTTTTTGTATTGGCACAATAAAAAAAAAGGTTGAGAATTTCGGATTTACATTTAGAATAGAATCCGGAGGCAACGAGAGATATTTACCTGAGAAAAGGAGTCTTCACCGAAAGGAAGTTTCTCTTGGAGGCTTCGAATTTCACCATGTCGATAAAATAGACGAAGCGGAATTCGAAAGAAATATTTTCAGAATATTTTCAGCGGATACGATATATCCGATTTCATGAAACTGAATTCCCTACGCAAAATATCCGATATATATATATATATATATATATATATATATATATATATATATATATATATATATATATATATATATATATATATATATATATATATATATATATATATATATAAATGTGATATTTAATATTTTACGAATCGCAAAATCGACCTTATATATGTATACTCTAAATATACGTATTATATCGTTAATTGTGCTTTAATTGTAAAATGATTATGGAAAAAATGAAAATAAATATCGCTTAAAATTATTAAAAAATATTAAAGTAAAATATGTAAATGAAATTGAATAGTTTTTTTTCAAAGTGTTTGAAACTACCCTAATTTAAATGTATATTGTTCCATAAATATGCGAGAAAGATTTATTTCAGTGCACCGCGGTTGCAGTTACCATATAAATTAAAAGATAAAATCGAAAAAAAAATACAATTTTATTCAGTAAGTATTTTAAAAATATTCAAAATAATTTGTAACAATATAAAAATGATTTTAATTTTAATTTTATCGACTGACATATTTTTTTAATAATTTTATTTTTTGATTTATTTTAAAATTCGATTTTTTATATATGAAAAAATATGTTAAATGTTTTTTTTTTAATTTGAATTATAAACAAGCATATTTTTAAAGTTAAAGGATGAATATGAAAAAATAATATGTTGTATAAAATCAATAGCAATTGTGCTAAATGTTATTTCATGTTTGCACGTACAAATATAGGAAAATTTATACAAACCGCCGATTTTTCCGTTGCAATTTAATATTAAAAAAAGTGAAATATAACCTACTACTACTACTACGAATAAGATGTTTACCGTCCGAAGAAAATTCGGTAATCAATCATTTTTCACGACCCATTTTTCCTAAAACGTAATAATGGTACGTTAGGCACATGTGTGCGTCGACTATTAACGCTTTTCACGTTAACGCTACAATATTTTTAATGCGTTTTTCGTTACGTAGTTTTTTTTCTTCATTTTCGTTAAACGAGACGCTATCTGACACCATATGACGCTATTGAATTTATTTGAATTTTATTATTATTATTTTTTTAAACGAATTTATTTTTTTTTCGATCGATAACGTTTAATTTTATTGAATTAATAAAATAAACCAGTTTTAAATCATATTATATTTAATCTTAATATATTCAATAACGACGCATTAACGGGCACACATATCAAATATATGTAAATATAATTATTATAAATCTACCTCTTTTACTAGATTACTACGAATATTTTTACATAATAATTGTTGACCTTGGCGAAAATGTATAGTTTTCCATTAATTCCGTCGGAAAAACTTAATTAGATTTTCACGAGTGATTGTGTGTATTTTTTTTTCAGAATGCCGATATTAATCTAGCGTTATGTAATCTGTTGTGAATAATCTTTGTATTTAATGACTGAATAATGCTTAAATATTATGATCATAATATTTTAGGATAAATAGGATGTAAGTGTCGAATAAATTTCATGAAACTCTCGCTTATTTTAATTTAATTAACATAAATAAGCAATAAACGAGTTCATTTCTAGTAATGTATAATATTACATTTAAACAGGTTTATTGCAGTAAAATCTTAAAAGGCGTGTTGAATAATATTCAAAAAATAAGTCTTTATTTAACACAAGAATAAAAAGTAATATTTCGAGAATTTTGATTTTGAATCAATCTTATTAATTAAGCTGTCGTTGATTTAATACGAAAATTTTTATTTAATTATAACAAATGATGAATAAAATCAATATTTAATAAAACTTTCAAATCCCTGCAAATTAAAGTACTTCTATATATATACCTAATTACGAATTTTAATTGAAATTTCGATGTTAATAAATCGGCTTAAAAGGTATGCGAAAAATTAGGGTAGAATAAATTTGTTTATGTTAGAAGTTTATATGGAATGCTTTTTATTAGTATGTAAACAATATGATAATAAAATTAATAATGGAGTTTTATTATATTTCCAATTTAATTAAAATATAATAAATCCTTCTATATAAATATTAATTGTATCAATAATATAAATTCAATGAATTGTAAGAGAAAATCACTTACTATTATATTTATTGTAGAAAATTGATGAATTTCTATCTAATATTATTTAACGTCTTCTCAGACTCCAGATCATGTTAATTAAATGTCAATCTGAAAAGCAAAAAAAAAAATTAATAAATTTCATTATTATATTGGAAATCAATAAGCCAGCAAATTATAACAAATATATGTGAAAAATTATAATATGATATAAGTTCAATAATATAATTTAAGTAATATCTTTTACTAAAAAAAAAACAATTATATTATTACTAATAACATATTAAATTGAAATTAGTATAATAATCGTAAAATATTACATTTTATGTCATTCGTCGTAATAAATAAATTGGTTTAATTTTGATAAATCTTAAATATATATTAACATGCGGTATATTTATAGGCATTCAAGGATTGTATATATTATATTATACAATATATATAGAGATAGTGTCGAAATTACAGTAAAAATGCTTCGGAGGCTTCGGATTATGTCCTTTGCGATCCTTCAGATTCAGCACTAAGCCTGGCCGTACTGGGAAGGAGCTTTCATTTTATAAATATGAAGCTTTGCGGAAACGTATCTAGGGGAATTACGCTCTTTAGAATTTCCTTGGCACGTATCCTTTCTAGTATCTAGTATCTAGTATCTTGTGCACTATCGATTCACGATGGCCATATTGCGTTCACGAGACCGTTGCGAATATAATTTATGGATATTGAAACGAAATCCTGCAAAAATGAAACGTAGAACAAATGTTTCAGACAACACATGGCGACGGTATAATATCCCGTTATACTTTCATATTTAATATTGTAGAAAATCGAAAGAAAATACGACGCCGTCAAATAATGTCCAATTATATTCGCTCTATGCCTATTTCTATTTAGATTTGGATAAAAATATTTCGTTGAAATTATTGAAATTTAATATTATTTTTATTTAATAAATGAATATGAAGAAATCGATTCAATTTGAAAAAAAATGTTCTTCAAACATGCAACATAATTAAATTAATATAAATAATCAGATTAATACTAAAAAATTGAAATATAATTTATATTAATAAAATATTTAATATAAATTAAATCATATATTATTACTGTATATTTTATAACGACACCTATATTTTTCGAATATAATTTTCAATATTAACGAAATATAGACATCTATACGCGAAATTCTAAAACTAAAATATATTTTTCGTTCTTGACCTGGGTTAATAAAATGAATTGTGTGCCAAGGCTTCGCAATCTCAAATCAAATATAAAATAAAAATCGGATATTTTCAAAATTCGCGATAGAATTTAATTTATTGCGCACTAAATTCGTAAAAATTTCCATTCGCGGAAAATTTCACGAAAATACGCGGAAAAATCGCACGTAAAACACTTCCGCACGAGTAACGTTATTATTACGTTTGTTGCCCGGGTGTCGCCTTGAAAACTTTACAAGTGTTCATTATCTGATTATAAATTTAAACGCGATTACGATTAAACGTCGACCTCGTCGTTTAATAATACTGGTGTTTTTTTTTATTGCGGGAAAAATAAAAAGAAGTCATATATAATTAGATTTTAACGAATATTTTCCATTCAGCGTTGTATATATATATATATATATATATATATATATATATATATATATATATATATATATTTAGTTTTAAAAGTACGTTTATTTTAGTAAATTGCATTGTTTTACAATTTGATTTTAATCTGAAATTTTAAATCTAAAACTAAACACAAAATTGTATGTTCGTGTTTTGCAATTAAATATATTTATATATAGATATGTTTCAAATTGTGAATTTAATTATGGACTTGACGATTTCGATATCCATGTCGTGTGTTTTATTATATTTTTCAAAACGTTACATTTATTATATATTTCCGTGAGTGGGTAGATTTTAAATGTAGATAGTTTTGACTGTAATAAATGTGGCGAAAATGATTTGTCAAGATAAAATATTTTGATTTTATATAAAGTTAAAAGTTTGTTGGATTATTAAATATTTTTATAATTCAAAGTTTTGTTGTCGTTTAAAAATTGATTATGATTAGAAAGTAACATTGCTATAATATTTCGCTATTAGGAGCAAATTTTTTGAAATAAAATTTGAACGAATAAAAAAAATCGATTAGAATTCAATCTAATCTAAAAACATTGCGTTTTCAAAATTTGTTTTGGCTTATCATTAAATATGCATCTGATGTATAATTTAGTATATGATAAAGTTCACTCATATAAGATATTTTATATCGAAGAGCAATTTAATCATTAAAATTTGCGATTAGTTTGTAAAAAAAAATGGAATAATCCTCTCAGCATGATATTTTTCAAGCAAAAGCGCATGTTTTGATTTAATATTTGAACAAAAATATTTTTACATTTATTATGGTATATATAAATATTATAACCGATTATTGTAATTGTACAAAATTTATTACAAAATTGATAGATTGACAATTTTCTATATTTTTTTCCAGAAATCTGTCCTTACGATAAATTAATTTCGTGTCAACTTGTATTTCATATATATATATATATATATATATATATATGTGTGTGTGTGTGTGTTATTAATATAATAATATCATGAATATCAGATATGACATTATAAACAAACGTTTATAAATAAAATTCAGCGACCGACCGCTATAAATTGGACAATTTCGAGCAGATTGTTATTTTTACTCCGTTTTTATAAGGACAATACTAACGGGGGGGGGGATGAGAGGGTTTCGGGTGCTATGTAAGACGAATGATAGCAATCAGCGAAATCGCAGTGATCCCCTTGTCTGACCATTTGTCATTTTGACGCTTTAATTAATTGGGGAACGTCAGCAATATCGTTCCGCGATCGCGAGCTTAAACTTCCGTGAAATGGAACCGGGGCCAAATGGGACAAATATAAAAAAAATATATATATTTATATTGTAAAATGCTATCAAGAAAATGCTCCACTTTCATCCCTTTAGAGGAGACTAAATATCTACATCGATAAGAACAAGTCTAATTTGTCACAGTATTTCCCAGTACGGGAACAATTATGATGCCATTTTTTTTTGGTTTCCGTTATTCTATAGTTAATTTTGTTTTCGGCTGAAAATAATTTCAATTTGAAAAAAAAATGATAATTTATAAAATAAAAATAGATAATAATTTTGATAATATTAATTGCATTGAAATACTTCAATAAATATGTTATCATGAATATACATAAAATATTCCAACGGACTTTGACTAGGGTCAAAATTTCCATTTTTCTCTCAGACTTACGCTGAAATCTCATGAATAATGAGCTGACCGTGTACTCGCCAAATTAATGATGTAGCCATTGGGGGTTTCTCTCGTATTTAGTTTCATGTTTTGTCTCTCTAAGGCTTTCGCGGTCGTTTCGCTTTCATGCCGGCTTAATTGTCCTTCGGAAAATTCGTTCGTTTCACTCACTTGACTGTTGGAATCCATCAAAGGAGAAATAGACTTAAATCTAATTAGATCTCGTATACGATTTGATATTAACCGAGTTTCGGTAATTTTAGACCAATATACTGGATAATGCTGTCTAAATAATATAATCCGTTCTGATTGTTTTTGATGTTAATTCTTTTAATATTGTGTGGATTAATATCGATTGATTGTATAATTTATTATAGTAATATTTTCCAAAATACGGTTTCAAGTATATTAATATTAAATATGATGATAAATTTTCAAGATAATGTTTAATTAATTTTCTTTTTCATAATATTTACACATTTTTATGTTTTCTTATCATTTTTATTACAGAATAAATCTCCACATATTTATAATTATTTTTTAATATTTTTTTATTATGTTAAAATTAAGTACAAAAAATAATGTAAAAATATAAGTTAATTTATGATATATTTTTAAATATATTAAATGCTTTATAAAGGAAGATTATTAAATCTGATGGTTGGATGTGGAACTAGCAACTCGACCTCGTAAGAAAAACCTTAATCTATAGTGGATTATCGTGACATTATTTATTTTTTAAAATAAATAAGTTTTTCAAAAAAAAAATGTCCGATAAATTATAATTTATGAATATAGATATTATTTTTTCACGTATAATTTAAAAGGTTTATCATCGCTAAAATAATATAATAAATATATAAGCTAAATATTTTATTTTTACGAAATCTTTAATAAAAATTCTATATGAAGTTTATCATATACAGTAATATGAGTAACATTGAAAATGAAAACTAAATTATGATATCGACATTGTCACCTGGAAGCCAAGAAAATTCATCGAATATTTTTGAAAATCGAGTTTTTCCGATGAGAAAATAGGAATGCGTTCACATTACATTCGGTATTTGTAACGTATATACAAAAAGTACACATACACACATAAAATTCAGTATAAAACGAGTCGAATGAGGAAAACTGACAGGAAAACGAGGTGGATCGTCGATTACTTTACGGACACAAAGGCCTTGTTATCCGAAATAGGGTGAAAGTTGGATATGAAATATTAGCCGTAATTCTCATCTTCAGGGATTTTTACACCCCAAAAGGGAATATCCATATTTTTCGCTTATATATTGTGGTGATTGAAAGTGAATTTTCCACCCCCCGTTAATGATATTAATGTCAGTGTTTTAGGGTTGTTCATAATTAATTTAAAGTTAGAAATCTAATACACAAATGGATAAATGAAAACAAATTTAATTTAATATTATTTATATTCAGTTTAAAAAATTTAGTCCAATCTTATTAAAATAATTTTTCATTAATAATTTTGAACATTAATTATAAATCATATTATCCATAATAATTTGTCGAATAATCCGTTTGATAAATATTTAACAGCGCATTTCGGCAATAAATAACTTTTACAAGTATGAAATATATTCATAAACGTTCAAGAACAACTTATGAACACGTATGTTTCATAATTTATTTGAAACAGCGTTTTCCAGCATCTTGAATAATTCATAAACATAAGGAAGTCAATATTTGTACTATGCCGCTTATTATTTTTTCTCTCCATAGTTTTTCCAAAAAAAAAAAATGTGTAATAAATGTATGAAGAGTTTGTATTACACGCACTTACATTACGGCATTATTCACAATAAGAGTATCGATTTTCCGTCATTTTCACAAAAATATTTTTTTTTCTCGTTTTGATGTATCGTATATAATACAATACAGACGTAATATAGAAACGTATAGCGTTTCATATGAATGTAATGTATTTTTCCGCGTTTTTCCTTTTGAACTTTTCCAATACGATATGTCGAAAAAGCGGTGTACATAAGAAAGTTAAACTTTGACGTTTGGCGAACGAAAGGAAAAGAAAAAAAAATCGTTACCGCTTACATGTCGAAAAGATTGTTTTTCTTTTTTTTTCTATTTCTTCTCTCTCTTTTTCGGTGTTGTTTTCCGTTTAGACAAAATGTTTTATGAAGTTCGGAACTTTATTATAATGAAATGTTGCTCGATGAAAAGGAAATTTGCTCGATGGCGGAAAATCAACGTGATTTTCGGATAAATAAATAAATGAGGGGTTCGGTCGGAGAAACGTGTTATTTTGCGATGATGCGACGAAATATATTTTATCGTATATACGTATTTGTATAAAGTTTATTTTTGCTTTGAGAATTAACAGATTTTATACTTAATTAAGTACATGATTAACTAATTATGTTCGCGTTTCAATAAATATAATTAATAAGCTAAAATACTTAGAGTTGCAAAATATTGGTAATATAAGAAAGTATATTAATCCTAATGAACCTTCAAGTGAAAGAACAAAAGATATTTGAAGTGCAATAATGCACAGACATCATTGCGAAAATCTCAAGTGTGAAATTATAGAGGGTGAATTTTCAGAATCAACCCCTTGATAATTTTCTTCATCGACGCCGCCATAATTGAAATATTTACAAACGATAGTTTTACGACGTAAAACACGCACGAACAATTCACGGTAACGTCGCAAACGACGAACCGTCGTTTTTGATATCTTATGTCGGTATGAGGTTTCTTGCCGTAATTAAAGTTGTCCTTGCGACGAATTCGCAATGTGAAAACTTGGAGAAAACACTATTTACTTTTACGCAATCGCATTTTCCGACGTCCCATGTGTATGTGTGTGTGTTTTGTCGTAGCAAATTAAATTTGCATACTTTGCCCGATTAAAGTCGTCCTGTTTCGTAATAAAGTTTATTTAATATGACCATGTGAAATTGAGTCGTTTTGCATTTGCGTGATTTCGAAATTATCTACTCTAAATGTATATGAAGTATAAATCGATGTATTCCATGATTGCTATACGAAAATAAGGGTTGATTTTTTATAAATATTTTCGCATATTGGTAAAAATAATTTATTTAAAATTTCATTAATACAATAAACAAGAAATAATATTTATACAGTAAACAGTGTTTAAAATATTAAACAGAAATTTTGCAAACAAAACTAACGATTTTCACGAAAATTATTATGTTATAAATTCAAATGAAATATTTTAATCAGAAGAATAATAAATACACTACACACAATAAACGATAATTTATATTATACGTTCGAGCATATTAAACGAGCGAATTTATAAATTAGTTGAATACAATATTTACATTACAATTATGCTTGTGGTTATTATTTGCGGAATTTAGCTCTAATTTATGCGCGGCATAATATTACATTCGCTATAGAAAATTATTCTACGAAATTCAAATAGATACACAACTTACGATAATGAATATATAAATATTACAAATATTTATTAAATTGTCGAAATGCGTAGTCTCATTTATGGTAGTCGTTATCTATATCTCTATGTTTGAATCGCGTATTTTATTCATTTTATACATTTTATATATTATCAAAATTTATGTTTTCGTATCCAAAGTGTATACATTTGTGCGAGTGTTAAAGCTAAAATCGGAAAAAGGGTTTTTGTATGTCGAGAACCGGATCTAAAAAGGAATTTCACCCGTCGATGGATTCCATATATTGGTAGGTGTGAGATTGATTTGCGAAATATGAACCTTTTTCTTGTATATACGTGAAACGTTGTCGGAATTTTTACATTTATCAATACGATTCAACATCACTCGTGTTTTGATTTTAGGTTTCAGCAGTATAAATATTATATTTACATATATATTATTTTTTTTTTTTTTAAATTGGACGAATTCGTGATATTTTCTAGTTTAAAATTGTGTCTTTTTTTTTTAGTTTATGGTGCTAAGGTTTAAAATTGAAAAATTTGTTTAAATTTGATCTTACAGAATTGTATTGTACTTATTATATTAAATTATGTTTAATGAAGAAATTGTTCTTTTTAATGAAAAATAATTACTTTGTTGTTTTTATTCAAATTTAAACAGTTGCTTTAATTCGTCTATTTACATCCAAGATATTAATTTCATAAGTTTTATCAGCACAATAGTTAATTTAAACGAGATGTTTTTAATATATTTTATAATTTTAAATTATAAGTTTTGTATTTAATATTTTTTTGTATTAAAGTATATTGATAAGTATATGTATTTTATAGAATATTTCTCAAATATTAGTCATTATATTATATCGATATCTTAGTTTGGATATATATGTCAGATTTAATTATAAATACAATAATTTGTATGAAGAAAAAATCATTAATATAATATTTTTTATCATTTTTAAAGGTAATTTCAAATCAGAATTAAAATACGTTAAATTGCAGGGCAATCAATCTTAGTTTTTAGATGTTGCTATCGATTTTCGAAAGCTCATCGATTACAACCACCATAAAGTGAACTTGCACAACGAAACAAACACAGCCAATATAAAAAAAAGAACAAAAATAAATAAATTAATAAATATAAGAGCTTGCAAATAAAAATCGAATAAGTCTAACAAATTCCATCGCGTTCAGTTGCTAACGGGGTGAAATAAATCACGCGTTTTTAGAGAGCGCAGGGGTTAATTAACAAGGGGCATGTTTGACGAATATATATATATATATATATATATATATGTGTGTGTGTGTGTGTGTGTGTATGGTGTAATGAACCCTTTTCCAAGTGAACCTTTCTACGTGTGATGAATGCTCGTTATTTATTTATTTCGCAGGTGAAATACGATCAACGAATCGATGAGAACAAATTCGAAAAATTTTTGCTACAATTTTAGTCGTGTCAGTAGTTTTTTAAATATTTAATTTTTATAAAATGTATGATTTATTATGAAAATTATTATGTGTGTTTTTAATGAACAATGTGTTATGTTTAGATTATTCAATAATCAGAAAAATTATGAAAAAAAAATTATTTTATTTTTAGAATGAAATAGATTTTTATGATTAATAAGCTAAAAATATTTTTTTTCAATTTATATTTAACGCTTAAAATAAAATTATAATAATTTTTGTATAGGCTTCTAACTTTTAAGCAACAAGTAATCATTTATAAGTAAAAATAGTATATATAAAATTTATAATATTTATGATAGACAATAAAGAATTATCAGATATCAAACAATTTATTATAAACAAATACATAGAAGTTATCCATTAAAAATATTTTATTTTTTATTTTTTTAATCCGAAAATCCTCTTGTATGAGTTCAAAATCAATTAAAAAAATATTCAGATTTTCCAGTTGTCAATTTTCTACGAGCAATTTCTATAAAATGTTCACAAACAGAATAATAATATATATATGTAAGTTAAATTGTTATATATTTGATGAGAAAAATTGATTCACCACTATGATAACTTAAATTGAATTTTTTATCGTTTTATTTACAAGTTTACTCGCAAAAAATGTTATCGCTTTTAATGCAAATTGATTTTTTATATAAATATTATCTATGATAGTTTAACTACGTTTCTTAAAATAATGATTTTGATTTTTATATTATAAAAAAGATAGAATAAATTAATAAATTGTATTAATAATTTTGATACATTATAAAAAAAATATCAAAAAAATATATAACTAAAACAAAATTAATTATATTTAATTTATGCCGAAAAATAAAATATGATAAATAAATAATAAAAAAAATAATCGATACGTTTGTACAGATGTTTCAGTGATATCGTTATCGAGCATTCACAAATGAGAATTTCACTCGGATGAAAATTCTTTGTGCCCATGACGAAACAATGAATATACGGGAAAAGCGATAAAAAAATAAAAAGGAAAAACTCACGAGGAAAAAAATTCGGTGATGGTTTGCTGAAAATATATTTCGTGTGGAATTGTTTATATATATATATATATATATATATATATATATATATATATATATATATATTATCAAGCTTCTCTCCTTTTGTCTCTTTTTTTATACGCGTTGCCCTCATTCATTGTTTGTGATATCTTTCGCCTACAGGAATCTCTGATAGCAATCCAAATTATTGCTCTCCATTCGATTGCCGTGGAAAACGGGAAAAAAGAAAGGAAAATGAGAGGACAAAAAAAATCTCGTTATTATGAGGGACTCTCGGTAATTTGTGTTAGTGTGTGGGCGTATTTATTTTAAATATCAGAAAATGCGAGAAAAATATTCGATTTATATTTATTAATTAAAATTAATATGGTATCATAATATCATTATTTAATATATGAATTAAGTTTTAATAATTTTATTATATAATATATTATAAATAAAAAACGTATTAAAATATATCTTTGAGATATTTTGGTAGAAAATTCTTGATATAAATTGTTTTTCTTTTGATGTTGAAAGTATCAGATATAATATAAATAGCACAAATATATTTTGAGATTAAGATTTTGTAGTAAAAATTAAGCGCAATTTTTTATATTGATTTTTATTGGATTGAAAAATTTTAATATATAATATATTTCAAGTAAAAGTTGATTAATAATTTTCGATTTATAAGTGCAAACTAAATAAAAATAAAGAAAATTATATTTATATTATTAAATAAATGTATTACTATGATTAAAATATAATACATTAAAAATAATTTAAAATTTCATGTTAAAAAAATAAAATTTATATTAAAAAAAGAACATTAAAAGCTTTGCATGGAATTATTTTTTTTTGATAAAAATATTTTACAACTTTTTTCATTAAAAAAATAAATTTAATTTAAAATATTTGTACTGTTTCACTTTTCTTATTATTATTATTATTTAATACATAAAATTTAATTATTCCGTTAAATGTCAAATATTCAAATAAAATAAATACCTCAAAAGAATTGCATATTTTTTAATATAATTATAAAGTAATTTAACGGTATGAAAAGATATTAAATTTAATCATATTTCGTACGAAATAAAATTCATACAAAAAATATAATATTTTATAATATATGTATACAGAAAACGTCGATATAGTTCAATATATATATATATATATATATATATATATATATATATATATATATATTTGTCGGAGATTATAGTGAATATCTAAAGTAGTTGAACTATATCTCACCTGCTATAATCGTGATAAACGGCAACGTATAAAATTACGTGACGTAACTCGATATCTCACCACGTAACCGCTTCGCTTTATGGCGAACATTATATGACGTACAAATTATTTCGTGCAATTTAATTAAATTAAAAATATAAATCATCACGATAACCGGAATATTTTTAACGATCACTAGAAATCTTACTCGAAATAAGATTCTATTTTTTTTAAAACAATTATAATAGTCATACGAATATTATTTTTTGATCATTGAAATTTTCAGGTATATATAATATAATGTATATAAAATGTAATAAAAAAAAAAAATATATATATATATATATAGTAAACGATGATATTTTTCAATCGATTTATAAATCTCGGTTATTGCGATAGATTTTCGCGAATATTTTCTCTCGTTTTATTGTTAACACGTTCGCCTTCGGTACAATATTTTACAATTTTCGATATAAATCTTGGCGGGCAACGACGTCGAGATTAATTCCGGGCGCAAAAAACAGAGATCGCGTAGAATGGGAACAAGGAAGGCGGAGTCGAAGAGGAAAAGGGAAAATTCGTCGGAAAATACTTTTCTATTTCCGGGGCTTTCAATTCAGTGCGAGAACCCTAGTCGTTAATTAACAATTCCCACGGTTAAGTCGCGTTCGACGGATCGTTTCGCTGTAGTCGAAAACTCTTACAACTTCATCTTTAGACGATAATTTTCCAACTGGGACTTTTCACAATGTTTTATAAACGTGTACTTATATATAAAAAACATTAAATAAAAATAAAATACGCTAGAAATGTGTTCTGAAATTAAACGTTTTCAACATATTAAATTTGTATAGATTAATCAATAGAATTACTCGTTGATTTTTATATAAAGATTAAATATATTTTATTGTACTATTGATATGTGATATTTGTAATATTTTTTGATATATATTAACATATACAATATAGATTTTCAGGAAAAAAATTTTTTTTTACATTTTTTTAAACTTTCATCACTATATATTTACATACAATATATTGATATAGAG
Source organism: Leptonema lineaticorne (assembly GCA_024500535.1). Lineage (NCBI taxonomy): Eukaryota > Metazoa > Arthropoda > Insecta > Trichoptera > Hydropsychidae > Leptonema > Leptonema lineaticorne. Next base: position 13,085,099 of record JANIJI010000017.1, read on the forward strand.
TGTAGTAATATTTTTAGTCATTTGTATTTATTATTCAATCAGTGGCGAAAAAACTGACAAATTTCCAATATTTTTTGACTTTATCGACGTCAAAGAACCGAAAAGGAATATATATATATATATATATATATATATATATATATATATATAGTAAAAAAATGCTTCATCATCAGAGCGACGAAGCGAAACGTTACCGCAAAATTGCGAATAGACTTGGCACCGAAAGAAAAGACGAGATTCGGTCGTAAAAAAAAAGTCGTTCGCATAAAACGCGTCGTATCTCGAAACGGGGGTTTCGGTCGATTTTTCGAAAGCCGGCTAACATCTTTAGAATTAATGGGATTCTCGGTCGGTAATAATTATTGCCACCCCAATATCTCATACCGAGCGTCGATGCGACGCCTATTTCCGTTTATGCGGAAAAGTGGCTCTTTCCGGTTTGTATATTTTTTTTATTTTTCCATATGTTTTTTTTTGTAATGTAAAAATATTATAATATTTAATATTTTTATTCGATTTTCGTATTAAAAAATATATTTTAAATTAATAAAAAATATCATATAAACACATTTTTACATGGAAAGCAATTCAAATTTAAATGTTTTTATTTCATATACTTAATGCTGATTACAGTAAAAGATAACATTTTATCATTGGTAAAGATTGAGGCCTGACGATTTTCCATCCTTGATTTCTTTCCTTTTCGTCCTCGGGCCGATATCGCTTTTTCCGTTTCATTTTCGAGATAAGGCTATGGTCGGAGAGGTATATTTTACGACGTTTCTCTCTCACAGTCGTAAATCGGACAGTTCATTAGTGCCGCTATAAAACGATACACAATGAACAAATTGCTCATAAAAATGCTCGCGTAACGAATGCGCCCCTATTTATCGGGGTGTACATTTTTCTTTTTTTTTTAAATGTAAAAAGCAACCCCGATCGCGATAAAAACTTACATTAATGACCGTTTGATGTATTCGCATAGCGTAAGTAAAATTATAAAATTTCGTTATGCGAGACTTTATAATAATTGATATTTATGCAGCGCGTCTGTAAAGATGTTTTAACGTTTCGTTAAATCAATTAAGAGAATATAAAAAATAATGTAAGCATGTTTATGAATAAAAATAATCTTATTAAATTTTATGAAATCATATATTAATTATTTTTATTATATACTATAGTGCGGTTGAAAATATTATGTAAAGAATAATGTACTTTATAAATAAATAATCAAAATTTCGATAAATAATCAAAATTAATATACTTATAAGATATACTTTTCATTAGAAAATTTGGTAGTTAATATTTTATTTAAAAATTTATATTATTGAAATATCGATATAAAAATATCATATAATCAGTACTAAAATATGAAAATAGCTAATATATAGACGCGTGGCAAATTATATAAATTTTTACTTATTATAATATTTAAATATCTGATAATATGTGCGTTTAGTAGAAAATTAAATCAATTTTTATTTATTACTATTTATGTGTAAAAAATATCTTGATAATACACAAATAATTAAATATCTGAATTAAGGTTTAAATTTGACATTATTTACGTTTAGTTATACGTATATTTTGAAATATTCATAATTAAAATAACATTGTGACGATCTGAAAGCACAATAAAAATCTATCTAAATCTCAATAATGACACAGTAGTCTCGGCATTGTTGTATTATGAAAACCGTCAATTCGTGCAAAGTTTCGTATTATTGGAATAAAAATCGCACACAATCGCATCCGGGCTTTTCTTTTCAGGCGTAACGTGGAAAAACGTTGATAAGGGGCGGCCGTATAGTGGATATATTAAGTTCGCTTTTAGTGTTGCTGTGGTCCACGTTCGCTTTTCACCTTCGGGACTTGAACAAAGACATAAAGTTTACACGCCGGGATAAAGACCGGACGAAAAAGGATTACTTGCGAAATTGGCTTTGACGTTTATTATCCGAATGAAAAAAAAAATGGAAAAGCTTATTGAACTACCATATGACGCTGTGGTAAGAAATGCGATGGTTTAATCTTACGAAACGTATTCACAAATAAAATATTATATATATATATATATATATATATATATATATATATATATATATATATAATACAATAATTCTTCTATTATTTGTATGCGAATTATATATTTTTTATAAATAACTGAACGCTTTTATAATTGTCTAATTATATATGAAACATATTGATATATGCGATATTATTCAGAATAAATTGAAGAGTCATTTTATAAATAGAAATTGATATATTAGTATTTCTCTAAGGATTCGAATCCTGTGTTTGTTACATAATAAAATGAATGCTATTTACGCGATCATAAAACGCTACTATAGTGTATATAAAATAGAAAATAATGGATGCACTATAATAAATTAGAAAATGAAGTTAATATGGATTTTTACGTTGTATTTATATCTTTATCGAGTTGATTTATTTAATTAAGTGTTTTTCAGCAATAACAATTGTGATTTTGTTAGTATATTATAAACGTTGAAGAGTCTTATTCAAGGATCTAATGAAAATTGATCTAAGATAAAAATAAATAAATAATATATCATATAAGCAAGTTTTTCGACGTAGTAATAATAAAATATAATATAATACAATTTGTCAAAATATTATAACAGTTTGTCATAAATGTTGTAATAGTAAAACTATTTTCAGATTTATATGAAATATCTAAATATAAAGAGTAACAATGAAACCTTTAAACATAAATATAGGACGACGTAGCTGAAATATAAAATGTAGCAAAAAATGAATACTGTTTTATAGTATGAAACACTTCGAATTTTATGTGCTGAATATATGATGGTTGTAAATTTTGGGTATAGTATTTTTTTTTTTTTTGTAAAAGAGAAAATTTTATGCGTTCTATTTATATTTACATCGACTATATTTAAATATGAATTTAATTCACGTTTTAGGATTTTTATTTTCAATAAAATTTTTTTTTTCACTTTCAGTCTTCAAGTGATAAAGTTTTATCATAATATTTTTCAGTCGTTATTGGAATAATATAAAATATACCTGTATATATATATATATATATATATATATATATATATATATATATATATATATATATATATATATATAAATATGACGTTAAAATTTATTATGATGAAAATACACATATAAATTTTCCAAATAACCAGAATAAATAGATAAAATATATTTATATCATTCAACCAAAATACTACATATTCTGATTGTGGAAAGAGGTCATGTTTATTTCATAGCTCAAAAAGAAATATTTTATCATATATATTATGACTTTTTCTATTATTCTTAAGAATATTTAAATTAAAATAAATTACGTTTGGTTGAATTTAAAATGAATATTTTTCTATATTATTTTAATTTACTTTTTAATAAAAAAATATGTTTTTCAATAAATTTTTAACACATATCTGAAGATTGATTTATAAATTATAGTTAAACAAATACATGTTTTTTTTTAATTTAAGATGTATATATAGTTTTATCATAGTTGCAAACAATAAAAAATATAAATATTAACTTTTTATAAACAAATTTTTACATTTTTCATAATTTACATTTAATAATTATATAGTTTCATTTAAAAGTGTAAATCATATAATCTGAAAACGAAAAAAAAAATAATCATAAAAATATGAGGTAATAGTTTCTATATATTTTACATTAATATTTATTTCATAAAATGCATATTCATTTAGTTTTAACAATATTTATTGTGATTAAAATGAAAACAATTTGAAGCATCAATTCTTAGACCGCGAACCTCCTGTTTATAAAAGACTATTCTTATAGGAAAAAAAAACTATTCTCATTCTGATTTGTAGTTTTACAAAGCCTTTGAACTTACACCGTTGCAAAGAAGGAAAAGAAACAACAACAAAAAAAAAAAGAAATATACTTCTTTTCTATGTAGACGTTTCTTTAAGCGGATTTCACTTGAATGGTTTTTATATGTATACCGAAAAAGGAGATGAGGTCGTGACATTGTCACTGAGAAAACTATTAATTACGATAAAAGTTCTTCTGGTTGCTTTCACCGAGGGAATGAAAGATAAAATAAAAAATAGATGACGACAGAAACATATAGAAAAGATACGTTTAATATATAATATATAGAGCTTTATCGTCTGGCTAATGTTTGAACAGTTGCCGCAGATTAATTCAGACAAAATACTTACGTAAAAAACACAATATATTTTAATATCATCAATTACTATCCTAATTCAATCGCTTATTTTTTATATATGATGTTTTCTATGGTAGAAATATTGTTTTATTGAATATAAACACGGGCATTAATAATATATTAATAGTAGAGTATTCTATGATATTTAGATTAATGATTTTACTAATGATAGTACTCATCAATTTGAAAATTCATAGTGTCTTCCACTCCTCTTTGAAACTCTGGTCATATCGAATATTATATAGAAACTATAGCAATGAATTTTGTGCTAATGTTAGCTATGAATATATTATAATCCACATTGTTAATGCTCTATAATAGTGTTTCGAATGCTACTTGTGGTCAATTGTGAATTTCAAAGTAATTTATTTCAGCAATAACAATACATATAAAATGTGCCTTAAAAATTATAAATTATTTTTTTTTAATATAAAGAGGTTGCTATAAAATTTTCATTAATTGATTGATTTGTATATTGTTATCAAGAATGAATAAATTTGTAAAATTTCAGCTCAATTCGATTTTGGAAAGTGGTCGAAAAATCGATTACTAGATTTGTACCGGAGAAACAATTTTCACAAACTATTCTAAAATTTCAAACGAACCGCAAAATTTAAAATATGTAACACATTCATCACTTAATTAACGTCTTTGAAGGCATCCGAAGCGAGATGATACGCATTGCTAACAAGTTTGAAAACCGCCGATTTATAATTCTCCCTCACACAGTCGACAAGATAAAATTTGCATAAAGCGTTCGTCGGTCCGTTTTCACCACAAGATCTGAATTATGTCGAAACGCAAAGCGTCAAAACATAGTTGCGAATACTTGAAGATTTTTTTTTTTCAGCGAGTTTTCAGCGAATTTTCAGCGATTGTAAAACTTTAACCGTTCGTGACGTGCGCACGTGCGATATACACAAACTCGTAGGATTGTTCTAGGCGACGTACGTTGTTTGTGCAACTGTTCGACCGAACTTATTTCAGCTTAATGCATATTAGAGTAGTCTAAATGCTAGACATAACATTAAAACTTTATTGTGAATGTTGCCATATCTCTAGAATTCGCAACGGCGTCATTTTAAACGGACCGTAGTAGTGAATTTTCAGCGTATATTCCTCTGTGTTTCGCAGCGTTTTCTGAAAACGTATCGTATTTTCTATTCACAATGGGCGAATGCATTATGTTGCATAAAGGTTTATTTTCTTGTAAAACATGCTATATTTTGTACGGAAAATGTTTTCAAAATATCAAAAGAAATGATGTGTGTGTGATATTAATATCGTGTTTACTGAAATTCTAAATGTTTTCACGTTAGAAATTTTATTGTAAACAGTTGTAATATTTTCCATATTTTCATATAATAATTATACCGTGTTGAAGCAAAGCTTTATATTTAGACATATTAAAAATCAACATTTATTTGTAGTGCTATATATACATATAATTATATCAAGAAATGTTAATCGCTAAATTTAATTCGTTCATTTAATAAATAAAACTAGTTTTATATTTATAGTTACATTTTTTAGTTTTATTTACTATTTTCGATCATAATTTAAATTCAAACAAATCGTCGCGTATAGATTTTTTTTAAAGTTACTTTTTGAAATACGGTTTTTATATATTTCTCTAATACTTTATTCAAATATTTTTTATGAAATCAAACTTGGTATGATCAAAAAAAAATATATATATATATAACGTTGGATTTTGTTGAACCTTTCAAAATTCAAAATCCTGGACGTACATCCGGTGCCTCTGGCGTTAAATCTGCCTCTGATTGGCAGCAGGATTTAAGTTATAAATATGTACATACAAAACGGATACTCTAATATAGAAGGCAAAAGGGAAAAAAACTTAAATATATAATAATATTTTACTATATAAATAGATTTTATAGTTTAAAAATTTTTTTAATATGAATTTTATTTTTAAAAATATTTATATTTGTGGAAAAACGACTTCATAATTTTGTGAAAATCGATTAAAACAGAAACGGTAAAGTAAAAGAATTAAACGATACTTTTAAACTTTGACTAGACTCTAAACAACAACTTTAAAAGATGAATGGGTTGGTTGGAAAGTTTTTCTATCGATTATTTATAGACCAAAGTTCGAGACTCGTACAAAAAATTAAAAAAATTCTAACTCATTTTTATTTAAAATTTTTAATAATTTGTAAAAATATTTCGTAAAAATTAAATATCTCTGAAATAAAAATCAGGCAGTTTTTAATTTTATAGAAATTATATTTAAGTTATATTATTATTTTTCAAATATTAAATACGTATATTAATATAGAAAAAATAATATGTTTTATTTGGCGCAAGATAAAGATACTTTTTTATTTTATAAAGATTTAATAAAATTTCTCGTCAAAATTTACGTAACAATTAATCTTTATATGGAAATATATTCATTATGAAATGTTTTTCGTGTGAAATGAATCTACTAAGCGAATCTTAAAAAATATATTTAAATATGCGTGAAAATGTATTTTATAAATTTAAAACTTTTGTAATATTTTTATTAGAACAATTTATTTTTTTGAAAAATATAATTTTTTCATTCTTAAATGTTTCATATTGAGAATTTTAATAATTTTATATAAACATCTAAAAATGCATCATATATATATTTATAATTGTTTATAGATATTTGAAACAAACTTTTATAGTTAATAGATATATAAAAAAAAATTTAATATTTTTATTAGTATTTTAAATTTAATATCATGATTGAAATTATATAGTTCAATCAAATTAGACATTAGACAATAGGCACTGAAGGACACTAGACAGATGATATATGCAAATATATTCAGCGTAAGTACGGTCTGAAGATACATTCGAATATCGACTATGGATAATTGAATGATAAATCAAAGCCTTCCGATTTTCCAAGCTTCTGAATTATTGCACAATCGAGCTAGATAACTTCATAGTTGGAAGTCGATTGCATATATGAAGCAATTAAGATGTGTTAATGCAGATTGTGCACTAAGAATTTCTAATGTTACGATATGAATACATATAAAACGTGTATAAATTTTAGCACATGTATGTATATATATATATATTTATATATATATGCGCACATACACGTTTATAAATGTTTATATACATGTATATCGAGGAATAAATGTTGCAACATGCAAAGTGCAAATTTTCACCGAACGTTCTAGCGCTGCATTTCCATCAGGTCAACGCTTAATTACATAAAATTATTAAGTTGATTTATTTTATAATCAATATAATAATAAAGTGTTCTATTTTTAATATATATATATATATATATATATATATATATATATATATATATATATATAAACATTTTTGGATAAAGTATATTATTCTTTGTGTCATAGTTTTGTTTGTGATTTATTCATATTTATTTTTTTCTTAGTTATATCGTATTAAATAAATTGTATCGTATTGCATAATGAATAAATTTACAAATAAAAATATAGCATTAACCAATTATAATTTTTTTTCTATTATTATAAAATACTAATGTATTTAGATATATTTCTTTTGTATTTAATATTTTCTTAAAATATCTCAAAGTATTATGTATTTCGATTGTTCTTTATTTTTTTTTATTCCATACATTAATGTAAAGTATGTACGTTATATTTAAATATAATTTCTTTTGAATCCGCACAGCGTAATGCGGAAAGATTTCCGCGGATAATGAATTTACTAAGAAATTTTTGAATAACCTCACGACATTAAAGAGACGTTCTTAAAGAGACTAGGATACGGAAAAAAAAGAAAAAAAACCTACCCACGGGGAGGGGCAAAAAAGATGAATAAATGCAAAGGGAAAAAATAAAATAAAATAAAAAAAAAGAGAAAGAGGGGAATTTCCATTGTCGCCGACGATAAATTGCTTTGTATTAAATGAGAAAAATCTCCAAGATTCTGCGTAATCCCTTTTCTAATCGTGAAAGAGATTTATTCAAAAGCGAATTTCTTATTTTAAGACAATAGAAATCTCCATCAATTCACATATACTTTTTTTTTAAAGCCATTATATATATTTTGATATCGGAATATTCAATATGTACTCGGATAATCTTGAGTTTATAATGGCGAAATTAAATTAAATAAAAATTGGATAATATAATACGATTGATTCCATTATAAAAAGTGAGCCTAAATTATTGTATATATATAATATGAACTATATATACTATTTTTATATAGAATGTTCGATTTTTTTTTAGATACAAAGCGATGAGAATACTTGGAAAATTCTTAAATTTTATTACTACAACCATAATAGACAAGGAATGGGAAAACTTTTTCATTAACGAAAGCACACTGAAAAAACTTTAAATTGTTTTAGGCTCATACTTTATAGAAGAAGATTTTTTTTATGAAATAATAAAATATTACGTCATATTTCATTCTTTTTATTATTATTATTATGGAATACGAACAGATATAAAATAATAATTTTATGACAAATATATACAAATTAACACATTTTTTTTAAAGTCAATTATGAGCATTTTAACTTTTTTTATTACGTCATATTTTATTCTTTTTATAAGGACACTTTATATTTTATATAAAATGAAATAAATTTAATTTACGATGCATGTGTTTAAATTTATATAAATTTAATGCTTATATATTGATATTATTCATGGATTTTAACTATTTTTATACGAAATATAAATACATAAATTAAACATAACAACAAGCGAATCATGGAAACTAGTCAGTTTTGTTGATTTTGACTACCATTTTGGATGTTTAACATCAAAAGCGCTTTCACAATATGCAAATAATCCAGTCTACGGGGACTTTGCTAAAGCAAACACACGACCCAATTCTCAATATCAACTTTATTAAATACGCGTCAATTCCACTAACATATCGCACTTTTATACTAATATTATCACAAAGTAAAAAAATATATTTTTATAATTTGTAAAAAAAAATATTTATTATTAACAGATTATAATTTTTAATATGTAAATAATGTTCGTATATTGTGTATCACAAATCATTTTTGTCAAATTAAGTAAAATTTTTCTATATTATTTATATCGGTAAAAATCAATATTCAAACTATAAAAATATAGTAGATGGTATTTTTCGTAAAGTGAAAAGCAAAACTTGGATTGTGTTTAATCGGTCTTCTTATAATGTACTTGGAAAATGCCGACAACAGACGTATTTATTTCAGCATGAAAACCTTATTTTCGACATAATAAACAGAACTGGATGCCGTTTATACAGAATGCTTTCGGGAACTGTTTATGACGATTCCTAGTTTATTTCGTTTATACAGTTCTATTAATATTTATACGATTAAATATAAAATTGTACGATCGTACGAAAGAAATAAAAGTTCGTATTAAAAAAAAAACCAATATGTTTATCGTGATTTAAAACTCATTATAGAGTTATACGTTCAAAAATAATCGCTTTATGTCAGACTACATCGTTTCTTCAACATTCAGATTTTTTTCAAATTAATTTTATGAATTAAAGAATTTTGTTTCAAATTTTTTCCTAGAGATTTTCGTGTTATTTTTATTTTGTATTTCGTTATCGCGAAACGAAAAATTTTTATATTCACAGATGTGTATATATAAGTGGAAAACGCTGAATTGAACGTCACGAGCAGATGTTGATGCGTGTACTTTTATACGATTTTCATCTTATCTTAGCACATGAAAAATAAAATGGAATGAAAAGCCTCCCTTATTTTTATACGGGAGGCCTCCCTTATTTTTATATAAAAAATTGTGTAAATTATTATAGATTTTTTTAAATATATTCTTAAGTTAAAAAAAAATAAATTTATTTTGGATGTTCATACAATAAATATATATAATAAAACGTTTATTTTCGCCAAATTTCACAAGTGGAAAATCGTTTAAAAAACAAAAATTAAACTTGTAAACGGACGAGTCAGGACTGCCGACTGCGCATTTCAAAATTTTTGTCGAGTTCGCCGGCGGGAAATTTTAGAAATTTAAATCGTTTTTATGCGACGCGTCAAAGTATCACGTTTGAGAGGAAAAACTTGTCGAACCAGAGACGCAGCACAAGAACGGAACAAATCTCTGCGAAGGCTTCGAAGGATGAAAGTTTTTAAAGGAAAAGTTTAAAAGTTCCGACACGCTAAAACCGATAACGACCGGAACACGTGTCCGTAATCGACGTTGTAAAATTAATAGTCGAATTAGTGTATGGTTAAATCTCGCGGAACGTCCGAAAAGTTCGCGTCGCATTTTAAACAAAAAAATAATATTTTTCAATATAAATTTTAATTTTATTCAGATTATTTCTAAATTTACATTATTTTGATATTATTCTTGATGATATATTTTAATAAATTATGTAAAATTTTGACAAGCGACGTCATCGTATTAATTTGTTTTGCGTTAAATGGACGTGAACTTTTCGTACGTACCTCGTGTAATGGTTCAGTTTACAAGTTTCGTAGCACGAGTTCCCGTATAATAATAATAAATTTATTACGACATATATTGTTATACGGACCCAGTTAATTACTAGAGGTATAATGCATTATTATACGGGCTATTTGTGTGTGTGTGTGTGTGTGTGTGTATTTGTGTGGGTGTGCATCATGTACTGCTAAACCATAAACTATTGTCTGAGAAACTATTCGCGGTTGAAGTTGGGGCACTTTGATGTTTTATTGTGTTCAAGTTTGATTAGCATTGTCCTGTATAAACGATCTATGTGCGTATGAATCTTCTGCGAAAATTCACTTATCATGATATGGTTCGTGGAAAATACACATTGTCAGTAATTGAGATGCTATCATAAAAAAGGGAACATTTTGAAAATTGATTTCTATGAAAATAATATTGATTGTTCATATATATGATATTAATAATTTCAGATATGATATACGAACAATGCATATTTTGAATATACCATATACCTGATGCATATTTTATTTTAAAAATAAAATAGCATCAGATATATATATAAGTGATGACGGTATTTTAACGTTTTATATAAAAAAAGATTCTGATCTACATTAAAATGTTATCAACGATACAGTAATTGAATTATTGTATATGCTGTGTACAATAATTAATATCACAATACAAACATATAAAATATCGTAACGATAAAACGGAAATAGTCGTACACTTATTAGACGCAATATATCGTAATAAAAATATAAATTATCGCAATAAAACGACGAGAAAACGAAACTAATTCGGAAATGCTTACGAAAGATGAATCACATATTAATTTGTAATTGACTGGAGCGTCAACAAATTTCAATTAGTGTCTATAGAGGAAAATTCATCGAAGGTTCCGAAGGTAAATACGACTAATTCCTGTTTTGTTTTTCCGAATCAATATTTATATATATATATATATATATATATATATATATATATATATATATATATATATATATATATATATATATCACATATAAATATATATAAGACTGCCCTATTACGGAAAAACTTTCACGGAATTGATTTATATCATAGAATAGTTTCGCTATATATGAACTCTGCTCTATCTCTACTACGTGTTCAAAAGTATTCGATCATTGATGCTGTGGAAGAATCTTGAAAATTTTATCGACGCTAAGAACAACAATGGACAATGTTTCGTGTTTTGTGACCTAAAATATAAATTATTTACGTCGTATATGGGATTAGTGCACGTCGTGTCGTAGTTAAAAGCATTATACTAAATACAATATTATAAGTCGGTGATTTAAATAATATTATATATTTTCTACTAAATAAAATCTAATATGAAGAGTGTTTTTCTTTATATATATTATTTAAATATTAACAAGATGAATATTTAAAATTTTTTGAACATATATTTATATAATAAAAATTTCAAATTTTTAATAATTACTGTAAATAATGCGTCGTTTTATCTCGAAATGAAATATATATATATATATATATATATATATATATATATATATATATATATATATATTAGGATATTTTCAACGAAAGCTCTCGAATCCATTAAGAGTTTGTCCGGTTTTCGAATGTCCGCATTTCTAGCGAAAGCTCGACGAAGCGTCGAAATACGTCGTAAAACGAAGCTCTTCAATCTCCGACGTCGCTATGAAGTGCACTTTCCGAAGTGCATTTTGAAAATGTTATGTTCGCGTGTATACAGCGTCTTAAAACCGACGTTCGTATAAATAATTTTGCAAATGTTGTCGTGTCATTTCGCGGCGACGGTTTATTGCCCGATTCACGTTTACGACGTCTCATCTTGAGCGCTTCGTGAATTATGTATTTTTTTTCCCGATGATATCGCGCTGATCCGGATTTCTTTCGGTTGTTGAAATAAATTTTTATTGAGATTTTGTGTTTGTGCATTAATTTTTACCTTTTTTTTTGTTGTGTTTTTAATGAAATATCGATTTTGTCTTTTTGACTTCGTTTTTTTTTTGTGTGAAAACTTTTTAATTGCACAACTTGTGTTCAATTTTGTTCGTCATATTTATTGGTTTAATTGGTTCTTGTCACGAATTTTTATCCTTAGTATTTATTATTAATATTACAAGATTAATACAGATTAAATTTTTGAGTATTATTTCTGAAAAAAATAGAATAAAATTTTAAATGTATAAAAGTCAAGAAAAGATGTTTGAAATTAGTACACTAATTATTTTCTGAATTAATTACAACTATAAGTTGAAGTGTTTGAATCAAGAAGGGTTTTTAATAGATTGTAGGGTAAGATTAAAAGGAGATTCGAATAAACCACCGTTTCTACAAATTAAGTTTGATTTTGTAATTATTTTATTATACTGAAATTATAAATAGTTTACAAATTCAAAATCCAGTAATAATGTATTTAATGAAATGATATCAAATCACAATATATAAATATAATATAAATGAATAAACTGTAAAAGTTTAATAATTTATTCGTATTATAAAAAAAGTTGCAAAATATCGCGTTAACACGAAAAATCAATAAATTTGAAATAAAAAAGTATTATAAACGTCATCCATAAAATATCATCTTGTTCATCACAATTTTATCTTTGATTCGGTTTTTACGCAAAATGCGATGGCTTCCGATATTACGACGTCGTATAAAACCGTTTCGCCTTTCATAAAAGATTGAGAAACGCTGAACCGAATGATCGATTTTTTTTCCCGTATAAATTATGCAATTCTAATAACCGTGAAAACTCGCACATCCACACAATATGTGTTTCTAAATAATAGTAATAGTCGTAATCAACTAATGGACACGTTTTCAAATATTTGAATGAAAGACGTCAATTATTCCCTCGATAATTATATAAAAAAATGAAAGCGATTGTAATTATTAATCGATGGATAATATAGCGTATTGAATGAAAATTTTGTAATTGAGAAAAATACCTTGAACTTTTCACGATGAAAGCCATATGTTAAATTGAATGTTGATTTTAAATCTTGCAATTAGATCAATTATTTAATAATTAACTATTTGTCTTAACATACATATAATATAAAGAATATGATTCAATAAAAATAATGCAATAAAAATTGAATGTGAAAGCGTAAAATGTATTATATTTTTTTATTGAATCGAAGTATATAATACATTAAAGCCTTTGTTAATTGTAAAAAAGCTTCGGTTTTTCTGTTGGTTTTTCGTCCACTACGTCAACAATGCAAAAAGCTTTTGTTGATTTTCTTACCAGCAACCAAAAGTCGCCTTTAACCTTTGAATTTTAAACGGAATATTTTAATATTATAAACAATGCGCGCCGAAATAACTCTAATTTGAATTTCGAGAACATTAATTTAGTTCTCTTTCAATGTTATGCAAAGCGTTTAAAACATTGAAGATTTGTTATTTTACTTTCATTGTTCGAGATTACTTGAAAATAAATTTGAAACAATTATGTCGCGGAACGTTGCACCTTTGTCCTAATATATACACAATTTATATTTTATTTTACAAAATTCAAATAATTTAGTTGGTGACCTATTGAAAATCTCAAATATAAAAGCAGAAACGTCACTGATATTATTTATTTTATTTATATATTCAGATTGTTCGTACAACATCATTATTTTTATTTTTTTTTACATGTTTCTATTTTTCGGTAAATTTATTATATTACAGAATTTTATGTCATCATGAAAAATCACAATAACAATAATACTAAAACTATAATTTTACTGTCAAAAAGCACGTATATTTGCAATTTTACATAAAATTATGAAGAATATAAGTCACAAAAATTGCAATATAAACACGCATATATATAAAATATATAGATATTTAGAAAAAAATACATGTAATCTAAAAATAAAAAAATCTATAAAAATGATGAATCAAAATTAAAATGAATAACTATTTATTGTAAATGATTGTCATTATTATTATTATTATTATATATATATATATATATATATATGTGGATGTACAAAATTTATATAGGTGTTTATTATGTGTTTGCTTTTAGATTGAGAAAATATGAAAAATGTTTTTATATTCTGTATTACGAATAATTTATGTGTTTCAGTAACGTTTTTGTTGAACAGAAATAGTCTCTCATCTATAAATTTAAGCTGAAATGTCACAGACAGATGTAAGAAAACCAATGAAATAACCAATGACCCAGTATCGGGACTCGAGTGAGTTAGATTTACCTATTTTCATATTATTAATTTATAATAAAAAATGAACAAATTCGTATTTTATCAAAAATATTACGAGTTAATTCCGTAAATAAGGGTGTATTGTTGGTTTTATTATGGCATTATTAACTAAATGAATCGAATTTTTTTTTATGCTGCTGTTTCATACTTGGATTCTAGGAAGAATGCTCGGTAGTTATTGTCCTGGAAATCGGAAAATAATCCAATAAGCACGTTGGGAAATCGACATTGCGGGAAATTCTCTATGAATAGTCCATTAAGGAATCCAGCACAATAAAATATTTCATTGCAAAATAAATATGTTAAAAATGCTATAAATACAACAGATTTTTATTGCTTTCATGCTATAATTTGGAATCTTTATCCAATTTTTATATATTATATTTGAAGTCACAATATTAAAATATAAATTCAAAAGCACACATAATTTCTATATAAACTACTCTTATATAAAAATATCAAATATCACAGAACACTACCGATATTAACTATATTAAAATATACTTATATGAAAAGCTTTTAATGTAGTTAAATAAATTGATTTATATTGTATTTCTTTCATTTTTTTTTAAACTGATATATTTTAGTATCATATTTTATCTTATAAACTAAAGTATGAATTCATGTTTCGAATCGACCGTACTTTGTAATTTATTTTTAATAGTTTTTTATATTTCATTTTTTTCGGAATAAAATCAAGATAAACGTATATAATTGTATATTTTTTTTTTGTCGACGTCAAATCGACTTTCGTGATAAAATTTGTTCGATTTTGAACGCCAGATAAAATAAACGAAAAAAAAATACACGAACAGAACGCAATTTTTATTTCATTGTGACGACCTATCATTAAAATTTGAACCTTTCATATTACAACCTTGAAATAAAACCAAAAAGGAAACCGTATTTTTAGAAATGTGACCGAATTCGCTTTCGAAATTGGCTTTCTATGATAATTATAATTGACGGTTATCTTTTAATACGTTTTTCATTGATAAAAATCAAAATACTGAAGAGCAAATAAATATTTTGTTTTCGAATAATAAATAATTTTATTTTTATATTTTGATCTAAATAAATATATTTATTTAAAATTTTATATTATATAAATTATAAGCATCATTATTTTGAATTATATTTTATATGAGCGCAAATCCTATTTATCGCTCAGTATTTTTTTATGAATACTATATATTTCGTCCTATTTCTGATACAATCAAAATTTTAATTTTATATAAACATTTTCCTTCAAATCTCCTAAACATTTTCCATTCTTATTTTTCATACTCGTATAATTTATCGCTTAAAATATATATTTATCATATTTTTTTCTTGAATAAAATTGAGAATCAAAATATTAAAGCACGAAAATGACATTGACTCTATTATATAGTATATATAATATTTCATATTAAACCTTTAGAAATCAAGCATCATTCGCCGGCTCGCAGTTAACCCTACAAACGTTACACATTGACATGTGGCAAATTTCGAACCCTTCAACGGAAAAGTGGCAACAAAGGGGTCGTCACCGATTTTGACATATTCCGAAAATACAGAACGCGCAAATATACAAATACACACACACACACACACACACATATATATATACAATAGAATCTAGATTGAAATTACGCGATGGAAACCTCAAGATTGCGGCCTCTCAGACGACAAAATCATCATCCCTTAACTGCGGGGCCGAAGGGCGGGATCTAGGGCGGACGTATCGTAATAAATTCACAGTTTCGAAACTCCATTTAAATAAAATACAATAAGCCAATTAGCGCGATGTGGACTCGTCCTAATGCTTTATACCTCGGCGTTCCTTAAGTGAAATTAATTATGCATGTCTTGGCGCGGTTTGTACGTCGGGAATCTTCATTAATTATACATTTGCACGTGTTGTAAAATGACGAATTTGTTAACACGCAAAACATGCTATAACGCCGTGTTTACACTATATAAATAATGTCGTATTATATTATATATAAAGTGTCTGAAGATTCTATATATATATATATATATATATATATATATATATATATATATATATATATATATATATATGTGTGTGTGTGTGTGTGTGTGTGTTATGTTCTTTGTTCGACTGTCAATATTTGCATGAGAGTATCGCGTAAATATAACGTTTTCGCCTACGAAACCGCACTAGAGATAAAATGTACAATTCGTACATATGTTTGTATGTATGTATTTAATTTCGTGTCGAAAAGTCCAGGAGTGTGATAAAAGTGACGAGTCAATATGTGTTTTTCGCGCGCGATCGTGAGAAACGTTTATTCTTATTAAAAAATATACTGCGTTATTTTTGAACTATATTAAAATAAAATAAATAAATTTTGAATTTGAACCTTATTATATTATATTTAAATTCATTCAGAATTTATTTTATTGAATATATAACAAATTTCACGTACTTGAACACTGTAATGTTCAAGTGCTTTAATTGCGTGATACAAGTTTGTATGCATATATTAAGTTCACTATGTTAATTTCTACTTCAGTATTTGGAAATCGCATATCAAATCAGTATTAGAGGCAAATTGCGTTTGCTGTTTACTATGTGAATTGGATTCTGTTTCTCTGTTTGAATTGTTATACTGTTATAATCAATATTTAATTATGCGATTGATAATCATCGATACTATATATTGAAGAGATTATGTAAAAAATATGTATCAAATCTTTTACAGACAATGTTTAAAAAATATCATATAAAACTGTTCAGTTTAAATTAGAGTACTGATTCTCAAAGTGGATAATATATCATTTTAAGTTGAGAGAGCAAAGTTATTAAAAGTTTTTTTCGGGATTTTTGTTTATATCTTTGATTATTATATAAGATATGAAGAAAAACGAACAAAGATATTGGATTCTAGAGTTCATATATTTTACACGCCATTCTTATAAAACCTTCGTTCAAGTTTCAACGAGTGATTTTTGTCCTTTGACGATTGGCTACACCAAAATAATTTTATTTCGTTCAAAATAAAATTTTTAAATTAATTAAATATGTGAAATTAGCTTAGATATTTGTATATTGAGAATATGCAACGAATAATTAAGTACGGTCGAATAAAAATTATCTCCACTTGAAAGTTGGCATATCTTTTCGATCTGATCGTAATTCGGATTTCGATTTGAATAAAACATTTTCGGTCGATTGGAAAACGATCGTTTCAAAAACAAAACTTTAATCAAAAATCTCACTGACCAATTTATGCGGTTACGGCATAGTATTGATGTTGCTTTACATGTGCGGCCGACGCTTTTCCGGCAAGACTGATAGGTTTTCCTTTTCGGGTACAAACTTTGGCGGTTTTCTCGTTTGGAATTCAACCCTCGCCTCGTTGGTCTTCCGGGAATTTATCTCTTTCCAGCCCGCAAGGTCCGCCTTATATATATTTCTAGAATTCCCGTCGAGAATTTTCCGAGGAAAAACGGACCAATACAGGGGCTGAATGGCGGAAAGTCTTTCGTTAATAGTTTGTTATCGAATGATATACTCGATTCTATCCTCCCCTTTTCTAGCCGTACGTGCTTTTTCACCCCTTGTCGACGGAAGCTAATGTAAAATATAGAATCTGTCTGTCTATGTTGAAAGTCGATGATTATAAATAATTCATTCGCGATTTAAACAGTAGACATGTCTTTCTGACAAAATAGATCGGGTCTTGTGTGATTTTATTATCTAATATAAATATATAAAAGTACGTCGAAAAAACAATAAACACGCGTGTAACATTTGAAAACTAAGATTGAATGCTTTTCATATATTTTATTTATACGACTACATTTCATAGTTGAGGTAATTGTATTGTACTATATTTTTTAGTAATATCAAATTATGTTTGACAGGCTATTTTTTGTTGGTTTAACATATTCATAGTCTATTTAAAAATCACATAGAATATAATTAGTCTTAATAAAAAAATTATGTAAATTAGATCAACGCAGCAAAATTTTGTATTGTAATTTATTTATTTTTATAATATTGAAAATGATTAGAAGTTGCTCGGCTACAATGAAAGATGACCCTCTAATTTGATTTCGACGCCGTTTTTCCGTTCGTTATTTCAGGCATTGTTCGTTATAACGAATCTAATTTCAAAGCGGATCTGAAGTTGACGTCGCCTTCGTTTCAGCATTGACGCTGAAAATTCCCCGTACTCGATAAATTTAGAATCTACAACGTCGAAAACGGAATTATTCGTTGCATTTTGTCGTTATAATTAAATTTATAACGGAATATGAACGCCAGACGTCGATTTAATCCTCTTCGATGAAGTTTACAGTGGAAACTCCTTAATGGAACAACATTATTATATATATACTATATAAATATTTATCGCAGTTTTAAATTAGACTTTGAAAATTATTTATCGAAATTACGAATAACCTTATATAAAGCATACTAAAGTTGAGAGTTTCTGAGAATGTGAACGTTTATAAAGTGGTATAACTTTGTACGTATTTCGATGCTGTTATTATTACTTGTACATACAGAGCGGTTAAACTGCGGTTCCGTGAACTGCTGAAGGTTCATAAATATGTGTTGGATATTGCTTTGCAAAACAGTTGTAATAGAGCTGTTGATGGTGCATCATATTATTAAGCATGTTTAGTTTCACGATTGTACTTTATATCCATTCGATTTTAAAATTCATTATTCAAAAAAAAATGTAAATTAAAAAATACTCAATATAAAATTTTAAGATTAAGTTTGTTTGACTTGTGATTTTTATATTATAAATATGTATAAAAAAAATCAAGGTATAAAAGTTTCTGATGTTTTAAAACTTATAATATTGTAGTAAAAATGAACAACTTTTACACCGTTCCCGTTGAAGTTCTCGACATAATAAAATATTTTTAAAAGCATAAAGGAAAATTTTATCCGTTTCCATGTTATATTACGTAATATTGCATTAAATTCTTTTAAGAGTCATGTTGCGTTAACGTCGTCGTTTTATTTTAATTTCATAACATTACACGAATACGAAAGAGTATGTCGACGGAACATAGAAAGGGTGAAAAATGATGAATATATATATATATATATATATATATATATATATATATATATATATATATATATATATATATATGAGAGAAAAAGCTCGAAATTATATTAAAACATACAAAAGACAAAATAAAAATAATTTAATTCGAAATAGTAACATAAAAGTAAGTGCTTTGTTCGAAAATATTCTGTTGAAATTGCGTTTTTTCATATATATAATCAAATTACTTTTGAGGATTTTTTCCACAATTTTCATACTCGGAAGAGTTATTTTAATAAATCTATTCATATAAAATTTATTTTATATATTTAAAGGTCGGTGGATCATAGATATAATATATATATATATATATAATATTTGTATTCAAATTATTATATTTAACTGAGAAAATAGCCATTTTTGATATTTATTCAAGAATAATGAAATAATTAGATATTGAAGAAATTTATTTTCATATAATAATGTAATTTTTGTCTAATTAATTTTACAGAACTATCTCTATATATATTTTTTTATTTAAATTTATTTTTTTTATATCAAAGATGCTTAACTGTTGTATTTATGTGATCAACTTTTTCTTTCAATATATTAATTAATAATGATTCAAAAATATTTAAAAATTTTTATACATAAAAATATATTGAAAAAAACTTAATTTATTGTAATATTAATGCAGTTAAATATTAATTATTGTAAAATTATATAACATTATTTTAAAATATGTATTTGTATAATAATGAGATAATATTTTAATGGAATAAAAAAATATTTAATTTTATTTTAAAAACGAAACGTATTCAAGTTGATATATGTGATTCAATTTCTATACGAGGAAAATGCAAAGAGTGCAACATAATATTTCCATCTTGCTGTTTTTTTTTGTATGTCGTTTTAAAGGATGTTCAACGATGCTAACAAAGCCAGTTTTCCTCGTTCGTGACGGGAAATAAAGTGCGCGTCGATGACCCCGACATTTGCATGAGTTGACATGTCTGAGAGTTTTTCCATTCGAGCAAAAAAAATATATAAAATAAAAAGAAAAACTCCGGAAAATTATATCGAATTCTTCCATTTCTGCACCGGAGGCGGACGTGCAGACAGACAGACAGACCGACGGATAGAAAGACAGACGAACAAAGATAGACGGAATATTCGTTTTTCCACGATAAAAAAAAATGTGCAACGTTTTCCATTAATGTGCATTGTATAATTGAAAAGTTTTTCGACGTTTATTAATCAGACGATTTATAATGAATAATAAATAATATTACATTTCAATAATTTTAAAATAGTATTAATAAATATAATTCCGGAAAGTTGATCGATAATTGATTACTTCGTCCTTGTTATTAATATTTCAATTAAAGTGTTTTAATTAATGAAATAATGAATTCGTTGTATCGAGCAGTAGACTGTGAAATAACGGTTTGATTGAAAATGAAAGAATATATATCTTAAGATGAAAAAAAAGAACGAAATCTACAATAAATGTTAAAATTGTAAAATATCAACGATTTTTTCTATTGTTGTAAAATTTTTTATATAAAATTTATTGTATAAAGCAACAAGCTTTTCATTCACTTGAATAGTCTTATTGTTTTTTTTTATAATTCAATTAAAAAGTAAGAACTGCCTTTTTAATTCATCGCAATATAAAATTGTTCAATTTTTTAAACAGAAAATATATTTTTATTTTTTTATATTATTCAATATCTTTTAGAAATATGAAGAAATAAACATTCTCATCATATAATAATAGCAACAAATAACTGAAGAAAAACAAAGTACGTTCAAAAATTCGTCATTTTTCTATTGTAAAGCTTTTGAATATCGCTGAAAATTTTTATGAAAATACGTTTTGTTATTCTTCGCGTATTTCATCTTTAGAGAATTTTTCAGCGGGAAAATCTCATCATTTTCAAGCAGGTAATAATATTACATATTTTTTCGATGTCTTTGTTTGTTTTTATGTATGCGTTTAAAGTATATATATATATATATATATATATATATATATATATATATATATATTTTAAAAGAATTTATATAACAATTAAAAAAACATTTTACTCAAATTTCAATAAAACAGTTTTATAATTGATTTATTAAATTTTTGGTCTTCAATTAGTCCTATTGGATTTATTTCGATATCTAATCTATTATTTTTTTATCAATTGACAGAAAAAATAATATTTTAATTAGTTAATTACTCTATTACTTTTTTTAATTTAAAATAGACGAAAACTTGTGTTTAGGTAACATATTGTATTTTTTATTTTGATTGCACGTTTTAAAAAATCATATTAGTAAGAAAATATTAAAAAAACAGCTATTTATTACAGTAAATATTTAGAGTTGTGTAAAGCTAATTATTATATATCGCTATAAGGTGGTATAAAAATCGTAAATAATAAATATTAAACACGATAGAACGAGGCTAAAGTGCAAAAGTGCAAACAATGAACGTAAACTTTTATAACACTCGTCTAAATTCGCGTAAAAATAAATACAAAACGGCCACATTCTAATGAAAGAGTCATAAAAATCACTTTAAAAATCGTTTTGTCACGAATCGGATCGCCGATACAGTTTTGCATATCATTTTCACAAGTTGTGAAAATGCACTATTATATTAAGCGAGTCACGCGATCTTCGAATTTTTCACGTGCAAACGATCGTCGATCTAATCGACCACCGTAAACACCTGTCAAAATATTGGTTTAATTTTTATTTTATTTTTTTTTGTTGTTGTTCCGATTTGGTGCGGTGCCGTTAGATGGCGTGCGTGCGCGTTCGACCCTCGGCCGTTTAATTGTTTACTCACCTTTGTGCGATCCGTATCTTAATTAGAAGTTTAGCAGTCGCGGCTTACGCTTTCATCTGAAATAATAAATGGAAAAAGTTAATTAATATATTTAAGATTGTATAAATATAATTTTTACTTGTGCGAAATGTTCATTAATCATTTTGCTAGCGAAACTTTTATATTTATACTTTTTTTTGAATTGTAATTTCAAAGAAATGCAAAGTCATTTTGATATTTATTAGTGTCGGTTTATTTGGTATAGTATTTATTTATGTTCGATCTATAATTTACATGATTCGCATAATTTTAATTGTAATTAAAATTATACGATATTAAAATATTTAAATAGATGTGAATTAGTTACTGATATTATTACGTAATCACAAATTATATATAGTTATATCTAGATTTGTCTTTTTATCATGTCAAAGTAATAATTATCAGTTATCAAGTGAAAAAGTTTGATAATTTCAGTTTATTCCAGTTCTCATAGAAAAATAAACAAGGTATTTTTTTATTTAAGGCATTATATTGAATTATTGTATATTAGTTTGTTAGTGACTTCAATTATGATGTTTATAAGATGATTAAAGCTTAATCTTATTAGTAAAGAATTTATAATATTCAAAGAAAATAAATTGTAGTATATATATTTATATATATAGTATATTAATCGGTTATTTCAAATTCATTTTTATCAAAAATTTTATATAGATTTCTTCAGAAAATAATAAAAAAAATATAAACGTCTCAATTGCTGCTTCATTATGCAGTGCCGCAATATTCAATGCATCGATATAAAAATGTACACATACATGTGTCCAATGTAAGTTTCTATACACACACACACACACGTACAGAAGTATAAAACCTTGTATTATGGCTCGAAGCATTTTCTGGTCTGAAAGTTGCTGAAAATTACAGTCCCCGAGCGTTGTGCACTATCAATTTGTGGCAATATAGATACTTTCAGAAAATCCATATACCGAGTTCTCTCATATCGAAGATACTGCCGAAGGAATAATGGAATATTTTCACGTACTTTTTTCTTCGTAAAATACACATATACATTTATGTTGAAAAATAACAAAATATCCTATATATATAATATATATAATACGTATTTTGCATTTTTCAATCACTAGGACAAAGACGACGCGTACAATTTGCATAATAATATGTATTATATTCCGCGAACGATACGCGAAAATAAGCCGAAATTAATCTGAATAAGTTAAAGCTTTTCTGATCAATGAAAATATAACGAATTTTTATTATATATATATATATATATATATATATATATATATATATATATATATATATATATATATATATATCACTGTGATCAAAAAGTAAGGTGAATTTATTTATAAAATGCAAATTCTTTATTTATTATTCCAAATCAATTTCATTCCCTTCAAAGTAATCTCCGTCCGATAAAACGCACATTTGTCAACGCTTTTTCCAGTCTTCAAAACAATTCGAGTAGTATTTTTCCGATATATATAGCCTTCAAGACTTTTTTCGATTCGGTTTTTATCTCTTCAATCGTGTCATAACGGCGTCCCCGCATTGGACTTTTGAGTTTGCTGAATAGCCAGAAGTCGCACGGAGTCAAATCAGGCGAATACGACGGTTGCGGAACGATATGAGTTATAAAAATACACATAACTCAGAGATAATTAAACCTTTTGACAAACAGACGCTTGACAAATGTGATAAACAGTCCTACCAACCTAGGAAAAAAATACAATTTTTCTGCCTTCCTAATGCCCGGAAGTTTTAAATGACAATTTCACCTTACTTTTTGATTACAATAGTACATATAAAATATTTAAAATAATTTATTACAATTGACGATATACTAAATTTATATATTTTACTATATTATATAGATTATATAAATTGAAATTTTTACAAGCATTACAATCTTAAATTGATTAATTAAAAATATAATTTTAGATTATCTACACGATATTATGAGAAAATCGATTTCCTAAAAATGTGTAGATAACCTAGTTTTTTTTGTTCTAAATTCAGTTAATCAAATAAATTTACAGATATAACGAATTATATTATAGTATATAAGATGCGAAAAAATCGTTTCATAAATCAAACTGCATTTTTTTCCGTTTGTTTTATTATACGAGCAATTTATTATTTTGTCGGATGATTTATTCGCGAATTTTAACATTTGTCGGCGAATCGCAATTCATATATCATTATTATTCGATTAATTTAATTTAATTTATTTTTGAATGTTGAACATTGCAAACGATATATGTCATAAATGTTGATTCAACAAAAACAATTAATCAAAATATTTATTTAGCGTTATTTTTTTTTATATATATTAGTAATAGTTGTTTTAAAATTATTTTATCAGTATAAATTGCATTTTTTTATTATTTTATTAATCCTTAGTCTACTGAGTTTTTTCCTGTATAGATTCATATATAAAATTTTGAACGAGACAAATTTTTGGGATTTTCTCGTTACTGAATAGTAAAATTTGACGATAAAATATTATTATCTTGTAGAGCTTTAGAGACGGACAAAGGTTTCGTTGGGTCTCGTTGAATTGATGTTATTTTTTTTTTGGAGTGTTTTCATTTCGGAGGTCAGGTCTCAGGTGACCCGAAAGGATCGTTTTTTGTTCGCGCATCATTCCTTGCGGACCGCAGTTTGAGCGCCGCTGTTTCGCACCGGGAAAGCTTTCTCGTGCACAAAAAAAAGATATATATATATATATATATATATATATATATATATAAAGCGCGTTTTTCCGACCGCAAAACAACGGAAAAAGGAATGGCGGTCGTAATACGCTTTCGTTTGAATAAATCTTGAATGTTTTACAACTTGCGCGGCGCATAAAGGAACATGTGCGCCAAGCTTTTTTTTTCTACGATTTAACGAATGAATTAAAGCGTAAATTGTATTAGTAAATGTTTCGATTTTTATTTGATTATAAAATTATTTTTTAAAATGTTGAAATTAAATATTATTATTATTAATTTCAAATTATGTAACCATAAAATAAAAATCTGGTTATGAAATTGAAATAAAATTCATATTTCATATATTTTTTTTAGTAAAATTATTTATATAATAATTCAGCATGATGTATGTATGTATGTGTGTGTGTGTGTGTTTTAGTAATTATACGAATATTTTCAAGTTTTTTTTCCAGTTGCACATCTCTTCGCTTTGAACCGTGAAAATGTCCGCACCGGCTTTTTGTCGAACTTTTAACAAGATGAGAATTTTAATAGGTTTTTCGCAACGATATTTTCAATTTTAAAATATTTCACTTCCTTTACTTTCTACATACGCTGTAAATAACGTTTATTTTAGTATTTTTTTATGTGGAAACGAATAACATAATTAATAACGGTTAGTGCATCGCAAATATTTTTCTCGTATGTAAAGCCAATTTAATGACAAAAAATATAAATAAAAAAAATTTCCTTTGTATTATTGCTTTTTAAAATAATGATATCCAGTATAAAATAAATAATAAAATAAATGTATTTACATTTTAATTTTAATTATTAATTATTATAGTCGATATAAAAAAAATAAAATTGTATTTTACTGAGTCACTATAGATGTCAGGCTATATAATTATATAATATATTCTATATTAATATATAAAAATATTATATAATAAAATTATAGATATAATACGAATGCTACGAAAGGATCATTATTCATTTTCGTATACATAATGTGTAAAATACAATACATGACTAATAATATACATGTCGAATTTCATTCAATAAAGGTAATCTACAAGAAAATTGGGCGAAAATCATATAACAAAAAAATACATATTATAACAAAAAGATTTATGTGTTCACAGGAAAATAATTATATATTCTACAAGGTCGAAAAACATAATACATAACATAATCATACATGAAAAATATATTCTTGTGTAGTTTTTGTATGTATATATATATATATAAAAGAAAAATCTATAATAAAATAATATTTCTCGGATTTGTCGTTGAATTAATGTTACTACGCAAATAATTGCAATATTTAATGAAATGAACGATATGATTGAGATTAATTTTCATTCTTGATACCAACAAAAATAAACGATTAATGGTATAAAATCATCCTAAATTTTTAATTAAAAATATAATAATTAATAATAATAATTTTCGATATCTAAGAATTATGATAAATATATTCAGTTTAATAGCAATATATAAATAAAATTTAAAAATGAAATATTTGGATTTGTTTTGATAATAAAATAATTTAAAAAAATATATAAGTCAAAATTAAAATTCTTAAATAGAAAAAAAATTCTAAAAAGAAAAAGAAATGAAATATAGTACTTTTAAACATATAAAATCTCATTCGCTTTTATCTCGAAAAAGAAAAAAATTGATATAAACCAACCACCGTATATTTTACGTCGACACTTATTCTTTAATATATAACGTTAACAAAAAAAAAAAGCAAAGGACACAAATACAAGTGCACTTGGTAAATTCGTGACGTATACCCGCATTATTGTCATTATTATTACAAGAGTTTTTCAATTTTCATATATGAAAATTCTAAATCTTGAAATGTTCCCTTTTTATTTTCCGTTCGCAATGTTATACAGCGCTTTAACGTTACAAAATCTCATACTTATTGTTTTATTTTCGCATTTTGTTATGTTAAATTTTGATTTAGTTATAAAATTTATTATAAAAATATAGAAGTAGCATATATGGTAAATATATAAATGTAAAAGCTGTTTTATAAAATATTTAAATAAAATTATATTTAAATATTATTCATAAATGATATATAATTTACAAAAAAAATGTTTCTGGGATTAAGCATTATAAAAATACTATAGGTTAAAGTCACCTAAAAAAACCATAATATTTACGTATATTTCTATTGTTCTATTGATGTAATATATTATAATAAAATGATTTGCATCGAAGTTTTTAAAGATACATTTTTTTTTGAAGAAAAAACATATCTATCAACTTTAAATGTAAATTTTTCAATAAAAGCATTTTCTCAAAAGTTGAAATTATACAGCATCTGAAATATGTAGAAATCTAATAAAATAAAATTGTATGTTATTAGATTAATTATATATATAAAAAATATTTTAATGGAAATACGTCTAAAATTATATCGTTTTTAAAGCTGAAAATTTCTTAACGCGCTTCGTAACAAATGGCTCATAATAAAATTTTACGATTATTTTGTAATTAGAAGAGATCCAAAAGCGATCATCCGACCTTTTCCTGTTTGTTTTAATTACGAAAAGGATGGCTTTTGTTTATATGTAAACCAAAAAGTCATTAGAATCATACGTAAAGCTTTAATTGAATCATAACAAAACATTGTTTTAGATGATTAATCTTTAACGATACAACCACTTGAAACATATAAATTAACGACGACATAAATATTTTTATATTTAATTTGATTCATTTTGCTATCGTATTCGTTTAGTTAGAGAACGTTATCTTATCGATTTTAAGAGAATGAAGTCTTTGCGAATTTGGAATCGAAGACGTACCGAAATCCTAGATCGAGTAAAAGATAAGCCCAATTGGGATGAAGTCAGGATTCCAGTCTTAAGGATCTCGTGATTTTCGGACGTACAATATTTGTCCTCTTGACCCAAATTGATATAGATTCGAATTAGTAAAAGCAAACGACCCTTCCAATCGTTTCCAGGATTCGTAAATTCCTTCACTTTAGTGGCACAATAAACGGACATTTGGGACAGGGTGAAATGTAAAGGAACGCTTAATCGGTTGATTAATAATGCATGATGATATTTTTTCAGAAATTATAATATATTATTATTAATAATAAATTATTTATATTGATATTTAGAATGTAAAATAGATGAGAAAAAATACTTATTATTAATATCGCGATACGAATCAATATGGCGTTGATAGTAAAATAGTTTGGTTTAACGTAACATATATTTTCAGTATTTTTTATAGATTTTATTGTTCTTTTCCATTTATATATCTTTGGTAAATATATTTATAATATTAAATTAATTAGTATTTTTATTATTTAATCAACTCGGATTTCAATCAATTTTATACATATATAGTTATAGACGTTTCATATGATAATTTCAACCATTCATCTCAATTAAACAACGTCACATATCAAAATAAACTATGATATTGATTATTAGAAAATTTCGAACGATTTTCAAAAGCACAAATTTAAATATACATTATAAATAATCATCTTTTCTCGATAATTCATCACAATTTGTAACAATAATTCATAATACTATAAAATTATTAATTTTTAATAAGATTTTATCGATTTAATAAATTACGATTATGGTGAAAAAAAAAATAAATTCGAGTAGAAAATTACGTTTAAATAACGTATGAATGAGTGAATTTAATAACGACTTTTAACCTGTACATTAAAAAAACAATTTGATTGTTATCGATACGAGATCGTCGAATTTTGTACATTTTGTGTGAAATTTTTCCGTGTCATTCCGCTTTTCTTTTTTTTTTGCAAACGATCAATTTGCATATTTTCTATAAAAAAAAATAACCCGAATTCGATTGAAATAATATTACTTTTTTTATATTGTCGTTGCGAGTGCGTGAAATCGATTCTCGTTAATTTTGTCACGTGCGAGAAAAAAAAATCGCCGCGAATGACGCTAATGGACCGAGCACGTGAAAAATTGCTCGGCGAATCTTCTTTAGCATCTTTATCGAATAAAAACATAATAAATATACGGCTTATGATAATAAATGCGTGGAATAAAGCGCGGCATTATCGTGTACGAAATATGGCAAAAAACATTTATACAACCATAGTATGATATAAATTTGGGTTTTTTTTCCTTACCATTTATATATGTTATTATTATTATTATTATTAATTTTTGATAAATGCGCAATAAACAAAAATAATGTTCAGCACAAATGTTTATGTGAAATTATCGTTGCGAATGAATAAGTGAATATGCTGAGGTTTTGTTCCGTTTTATGGTTTTCTTCTATATAAATTTACTCGTAATTTATTGTAAATATTGTCTTTCTCTTCATTACTGACGATAGATTATTATGGGCTATTTACTTATTGATACATCACACACACATCTATATATATATATATATATATATATATATATATATATATATATATATATATATATATATATATATATATATATATATATATCATTTGTTTTGATAAAAAAGGTAACCAATATAAAAAGTATTAAATCTTTTGTATGATGATTTGTGCTTTAATTTTGAAAGATTTCACAATTTTTATATATTTTTAATTAATTTGATATAATTTAATATATTTTTGCAAATTTATTATATATATATATATATATATATATATATAATTTATTAGATATTTATTTTAATATATTATTTTCATATACAATAACGATATCAAAAGCAAATGAAAATTATTTCCAAGAATAAAATATATGTTTGATCATTGCAAATTTTATTTTACAAATGTTTTTGAATAAATATAGTTTATTGTATCAATAACGATATATTTTAAATAAATAAATATTATATTATAATAATATATCAATAATTATCCTTGCATTATTTTTTAACGTATTCTATAATATTATTTAATTTCCGTTGAAATATTTTTTTCCGTTCATTCGCCTTATAAAGTAATTTATCATATTCACTGAACATATTTAATATTTCTTAATGGATTTCGACTTTACATAATATTATATTCATAGTCTACGTATATCGTACGTTTTCAACTCAATAAATATTATACATCGTTTGAGAATGCACTAGTTCTTACATATTATACAAAAGAGAAACTCAGAATTGAATATACGCGAATACACAATATAAATATTATACACCATGTATATATATATATATATATATATATATATATATATATATAGTAAGTTAGGGTATACAGGGGATAGGAAATTTGTAATGGAATATACTAGAAGGGAACGAGATGACTTTCTCTCGTACATATCGTGGAAGAAGGTTGAATTGCGCGGTTTCGTTTTGCAAATCTTGTGCCGTTTGGCACCGTTATTGCTGCTAGTGCTTTTTCCTATTTTTCATTTTTTACAGGACGTATTTTCTATATATATATATGTTTTTTTTTCAGCTGCAAACCATCCGTCAGCGAGCTCGTGCTTTCAGACGAACACTTCGTCGCGTAAAAAGCTCTTGCGGAAAGCTTTCACGGGAAAACGCGAAGACACGTGCCAATACACATACATATATACAACATAGTGGGATTACGCTTTGCAGCTCTTTATATATAACAAATTTAATCCGTGAATGTTGTTTTTTTTTTGTAAGAAATATTAAAAAAATATAAATTAAAGTGAAAATATATATTTCAAAATAAATATATTAATTTATGATTTTTATTTATTAATAAAAAAAAAATTAATGTTGTAAAAGCGTTACCCTACTGTATAAATGGGTTTGAAGTATTTTAGGTACTCTATTAATTTATTCTGTACAGGATATATTGAATATTTATGTAGACGCCTACGTTGATATGTTAACTATATATACATTAATTTCACGTAAAGGCTTTCACATGCAAAATATACAGGTGAAATTTTATACGTGTGTATGTGTGTCATTGTACCGAAAATTATGAATACTTTTCACTGAAGTATTCGATATTTAAAACGAGTTGATTTTGAAATAATTTTACTTAATTGAAAAAATGTATGGAAATTTCAAGAATTTTCATATTATAATTTGAAATTAGTTATATAAATTTATTATGGTATATTATATATTAATTTTATTTTTATATTGGATTTAAAAAACTAATAATCATTGGAATATATAAAACATTTGTATTATTATACAGAAATGAAAAAAGCTATGCACATAGTTTAATATTTATCCATTGTGTATTGAAGTATTATTCTTTTTGAGCGACGTTAACGAGAAATCATTCTTACGTACAATAAAGCGATTATTGGGGTGGCAAAAAGGGGTTGAAAAAAAAGGCAGACGAGACTGATCAAAAAGGTTATTATTTCGCTTTATTTGCGATCCTTATTATAGAAAATAAACCGAAAACGGGATGAAAGGGCTTCGCGCATTGTAAAAATTCCACGTTGATAAATCAAATTAGTACATTACATAGAACAGTTCAATCGGAATAACGCATTGTTATAAATTTAATATATATATATATATATATATATATATATATATATATATATATATATATATATCGTTCATTTTAGTCTTCTGTGTTGGATTGAAATTATATTGAGAAAATGTGCGCGTGCATCATATGTTATATTACAAATAATATATCAAATTTTAACTTTCCGTTCGAAACGATGTCAAAATTATGAAATATTACAAACAAGCTAGAATGAATATTTCATACTAGGTCTATTATATATATATATATATATATATATATATATATATATATATATATACACGCATATATATTATGTTGGTTTTGTATATGTTATCGTGAATTACAGAAGGAGTCTTTATTGATCTTGGCGTATTATGCATGCTTTTATAACGCAAAATGTGGAATCGAACAAGTATTATAAACACATTATCTTTAGCAGTAAGAGTCAAATCTAAATATATACATTTCATATTTATAAAGTAGCAAGGAATGATTTACGCAATGATTTGATAGAATCG